>JASAND010003411.1:0-52943 GCA_030248195.1 Trissonchulus latispiculum | reverse complement strand
CAAAATTAAGGTGACAAATATTTTCCCAGCGGAATTTAACATAATAAGCTTAAAGTTGTGACTATAATTTTGTTATATACTTGTAGAGCAGATGTCCAACAACACTGCACGACACTTTCAACCTCATACAACAACTAAGTAGTTAGTAATAATTAATTAAAGTTGGAGTAAAAATGGAAAAAATAGTGAAAATTAAGGTGACCAAAGATGTTAATGGAAAATCATGATGTATAAAGTTGTTGCTGGAATAGAAGTCATTCTTTTTAAAACAATATCTTTTTGACATTTTCTGCATAGCAAATAGTATAGACAATTAGTCAATCAATATACTATACAACTACTGCATGTAAAATACAATTACTTACATCACTATTTTTTTGATTTTTGACATATATATTTCGAATTTTTGACAATATAGCTTTTTATCTTTATTGCGCGAAGTAATTTTATACAAATGTTTACGTTTACACTAATTGTACCATTGTGTAGGGGGTTAGAGTTTATAGAACGTCTGGGTGGGGCTCGGGAAGTTCCAGGAGGCGGCATAGGTAATTTTCCATTCGCTCCTCTGGCGTTACAAGGAGGCAGTATGGACTGGTACACTCATCCCGTTCTTCCTTGGCTTCGCACGCTGCCTTTGTGCGTTCGCGACAAAGGACACGGAGTTCCCCGATCTGGCGCCAATATTCGAGAACCGGGATGATTCCCACATCCAAACAACTTCGGAGGACTTTTAATTCCCTCTCAATGTAGGCGGGGATGTTGTTCTCCCATTCCCGGGGTAACATAGGAATATCTATGCCCATTGGGGGAAGGGGGTCCAAATCTGGGTCCAGATGTCCTGAATCGGATGAGGAGTTATCTTCGGGGCTTATTTCTGCACCAGCTCCGGGTATCCTATCGATCGCCTGGTAATCCTTCTCTACTCGGGTGACACGGTCATATTCCATCTCCTGGCTATTTTGCATCGTTCTTCTTCCTGAAATTACCATTTTATCACTATAATCAATGAAAATTGCCATCTTTATTAGCAATATCAAATCAATTAGCAATTATCAATGAATCAATCAATCAATATCAATTAGCAAATTAGCAATATCCCTATAATCGTATTTTTGAACACAGTAAAAATTTATGTAAGATTATATCTTAAATATTTGGATTTAACAATTCAACCACAACCCAACACAAAGCGTTTTTCGTGCTGTTGAAACAATTTCATTTGGTTTACATTGGCGGCATTTTGCTAAGTTTTTAACCAAGATATTTGTAGGACAATATTAACCAATTTGGGATTGGTCATACATACAACAGGGCCTACGATAACTGTCACAAGTGGTTGCTCAATTTTGTGTGAATTGTAATAGGTCCATCGAATTTCCAAAATTTCCCATTTCAATCTGCTTTGAAGATTGGCGTTGATAAAAAGATAGACGAATAGATAGACAGATAATAGTTGATAGACGGATAAAGTAAAGTATATATTCAAATGATAGCCAACTATCTGCAATTTGCTAAATTTTTTTAGGTCTTCTAATGGACTACCACATACATTATTTTTGTGTTTGAAATATAATATTCGATAGGAGCTAATAGACTATTAGTATCGCTTTCCAGTTCGTGTAGTTTTCTAAAATCTCTGATATAAACACAAACTTGCCTGGTTACAAAATTTGTTCACATGCGGCTCGAAATTACCATTTTTCAATATCTTAGGACACTAGTCATTTTTTAGTCGTTTCTAGTCAAAAATGCACTAATCATAAAGTTGAACGAAATTTAATAGTGATTGCGCACAGTGTCTGACGGAAAGGAGCATGACCATAATCAACAGCCAACTAAGTAGATCAACTCAAAAAACAACTTACTTTTGAAAACAAAATATGAAATTGAAATGTGGTTTATTCCGTTTGGTAGGAAACAAACTAAAAGACTGCTAATGTCTTATTTTTAATGCAAACAATTGGACTCAAATTTGACAAATCTTTAATATCATCGGACTTAAATTTGAAACGCCACCCAATACGCACGTCTCGGTAGGAGGTAGTTTGACAGCTTTTAGTTTTTGGTTGTGTATGACTTCTTCATGAAAAACGCAGATGCTCCTATCACACTTGAACCATATTTAACGTTTCAGATCCAGGCAACAACTGAATGTTAAAATTTATGGTTGTTTAAGGATTGAATCTAGACTACTACCCGTTTTAATTCCTCAGTGTCTCCCATTGAATTCAAAAGCATTGTAGACCTACCATTTCAGATTCAACAACTCAGTGCAGTCACATGGTAGCTGTTAAAGCAGTTAAGAATATGCTTAATAGATAGAAATGGATAGAGTTCAGAGCTTAGATCGATTTATGTGCGTCACAATCAGACTATAGTTGAAGCTGTAGTCAAGACGTGGTAATACGCCACAAGAAATCAGGGCAAAGTTGTGTCAGGTTGACCAAAGCAATTGTCTTCTGGGATAAACACACTGTACAATTGGCAGATGTTTTCGTTTCCCGTGAATTTACTTGGTGTATAACCTTTACTATACCAAATTTGCCGTGTAGTGGGATAAGATTCGTTCATCTTCAATAAGCATACTTGCTCGATTATCTTTTATTTGAATGGTTGTTTGAATGTTTTGCTAAATTTTGGCAGTTGAATAGAAAAAACCTTGACTAAGGTATATGTTATAGTCACTGCTCAATTATGAAAGTTTTTATTTTATTGTTGTAGTAATCAGTATCTCGTCATATGTAATAGTTTTATGCCTTCCTACAGAACTGTACCAAATTTTGAAAAATAGTAGATGGAATTGCTTAATTGAAATTGGGATGGAACCAAAACGACCTATAATCACATGATATAATCTGACAGCTATCAGTTATGTAATGTTGATTTTTCTGGTTGTGATAATTTGCCATTAGGTGTGGTTTGTATGTATAAATAAATAATAAAATAAATAATATAAACAGTCAAAATAAAGAAATAATATAAATAGTCAAATTAACATTCATGCGTCTTAAATTTCCAATAAGTTGTGGAGTCTGTCAGTTTATAATAACCTTGGAAATATGAGGATTACATAGATTTCATACCGAAGGTGGGTTTTTATGTTTCCAAAACGTGAATTTACAATGTTAAAAAACTACTTATGTAAAAAACAACTTTTGCAAAAATCACTTGTATAAAACTTACGTTTGTAAGAAAAATCATGAGTCAATTTTTTACACATGTAAGAAATTACCTGTCTTAGTTCCGGTCTTAGCAAAGTTTTAGTTGTTGTGATGTTTGCTTTGTTTGACTATAATGATGCTTGGTTTACTTAATTGTGAATTGTTTTTTCTAGATATGTCAGGAGTAGTGTCAAATCTTGGTTACTCATGTCAGACCTGTGGTAAGACGTACACTTGGAAAAAGTCACTGCAGCGCCATATTCAAGTGAGCCATAGTCCGAAAGCATGTCAAATCTGTGGACAAATATTTACTACCAGGAAGGACTTTATGAGACATCGACGGCAAGATCATACAACGTGCAGTATTTGCTATGAACAATTTTCCAACCTCTCCAATTACAACCGCCATGTGAAAGAACAACATTCCGAAAAGACTATCTTTCAATGCGATCAATGCCAGAAGACTTTCCAGCGAAAATCCTACCTGAATTTACACATTCAACAAGCTCATACAGATTAACCATGAATTTGGTTGATGACTAGCTTGACTAAGCATTATGTTAATAAGATTATGTTAATAACAACATGACATGATTATGTGTTGTATCGTTGTTCTTACTCAAATAAAAGAAAGGTGTAGAATTATGGTAGCAAGATTTTTTCTTTATCAGTTGGTTATAGAGCAAGATTCATTGTTACGCTTGCAGTTTAGTCTTCAGTTACTTTTTCAGGTAGGAATTCAAAAAGATAAGTTGTCAGGCAGTGCTGAAGGTTTTGAGGAGCATGCCCTTAGTCTCCAATGAAAGAAGTATTCTTCATCCCTCCTTTCCTTCCTACCACATGTTACTGAGATATCGTTAGAATGAATATACACTTCTAATGGGTCGATCATCTGATATACTCCCAACAAGATACTGTACTTACAGGAAGCTTAGAATGCAAACATGTAGTTTTTAAGATGTAAACAAAAACACCTATTGAACCTTTTGCCAGTAGATAGAAAGATGAAGTAACATTCTGCTAAGTGTTTCATCTAGCTGACAGACTTTGCCACAAAATGGGTTTAATTACACCATAATGTGAATTTGAAATTTTCTCTTCCATTTGTTGTTTGGTATGGTAATCATGGTATCACTATGGCGTAAAAGACAATGTTTTAAAAGGATTAATGGTAAAACCTCAACACCTGAAAGCATAATGACAACTTTGCGTTTCTTAGTATATATGATTTTCCATAGAGATGGTGTGTACTAAAAATTGTTCCTAATTCAGTTCTTATGTCCTACGCCTGAGAGACCAACCATGCAAAAAATTTAAGCCAAGATCTCATGGAATAGGAATGGAGTATTATACTAACCATCGCTACAAATACATACGATAAATAATAAATAAATGATAATAAATTAATGTTCTTCATCATCTACTATAATATTTTGATTATGCAGTCAGAACCGTAGTGTGAGAGGGCAGCTGAATTTAGTAATATATTTTAGAAATAGAAGCCTGATGGTTTTCATTCGGCAGCTGTAGTATGAATCTTCTTAAAACCAAGCAATACTTCATTTGACCACCCGCAGTGCATGATGTGTATTAGTACTGATGTGTTTGTTGCAATGAGCTGTCATTTATTATACATAAATTTTGTTTTGTGAAGTACAATTTTCTAAACCACTTCATGATGATGAACTTCAAAAGAATTCAGAACTTCAAAAAAAATTCGGTCGGTAGTCCTTTACAGTCAAAATTTAAAAAAAATGGTAAATCTGTTAGAATTAATGACTTGTCAATTTCGCGCCCATTTTTATCTTTAAGACTTGTGATAAATTCTTCTATTTCCCTAAGTTGTCTAAGAGAACACATATCGAAACCGACATTTTGTTTTTCATTTAAATTTCATCAATCTACTTGTCGAAATCCAAGAAAGGTACGTTATGTTTTGAGTAGTTTGGTCTGTTAGCAGTGTTTTGAATGATGAAACATAAGGATATAACTTATGAATGATACCAGTATACCTTCACTTCATACGTATTAACGATCCAGATTCCAAATTTTCAGACATTTGTGACGTATATATATATATATATAAAGTTTGCTCAGTATATCTTGAAAATATACTTGGTGGTTTCATCGTTCTTCTTCAGTAAAAGTATTTTTTACTTAACTACTTTCATTGGTTAAAAATTGAACTTAGTTTTTACAGCAGATTGGAATCAATTAGCTACCCCTACTTTGCAATCGCCTAAAATTAATATCTATGAACTTATCCTTGCATCTGGGGAAAATGATTTTACCAAGTTAACAAAATTTAAACACCTAATTAATCCAATGTGTTGTTGTTAGCAATTTTTAGCATCATTATTATTATTATTTTTATTCTTAATTTTAATTTATTTGTCTAATACATGCATCCGCTTTGTTGTTAGGTATAGTTTTTGTTGTTTTTGTATACAACTTGTTAGTAATGCAAGTATTCTGGCCAATTGGCAATAACATTCGTTTATTTCAGTCGAATCTTTCCTATAAATCTCTAGTGGCACAAACAAGACATGTAGTATGTCAATTACCTATCTTGCAATGTTAAGTACTAACCTATCATACACCAGATAATCTTCCTAGTATTGGTTTTTGGAAGATTATTGAATTTTCGTTTTGTTTATCTCACAAATTTTACAAAATGTTATATCCTGCAGTTTTTTTGGGAGGGATTTACTGAGCAACGTGTTTACATATTTATATAGGTATTTAGTAAATGCATTTACGAAACAAAACAAGTCACAGAAACCACTAATAATCCTAATAAGAAACTATAATACCGTAATTTGAGTACAGTAATGTCAGTACCAGAAACAATTCCATATTAGGTCTATGTGTTATTGGCGATTAAAGAATTTTAGTATTGGGGTATTTGAAAAATTCAAGGTAAAAATCTTAGAGAAATTTAATCGCAATGTCTGCTTAAGTTAAATTAAGTTCTGTTCAGTGTTTTGTTTGTGTCGAATGCATTGATCTTTTAACAACGTACTCCAATCACCATATTATTCAGTTAACATTAAAATATGTGTATATTTTCAGATATCGCCATGAGTTGGAAACGCCGACCGAAGTTTTATTCCCCTAGCCCACCTGACCATCCGTACTGGAACGCTCGTATTGCTGAGTTGATGAGTCGTACTGATGGTGTCCATATAATTTTCTCCAATGAACAACATCATAAGGAATTCCCTAGCATCCTTCGGTTAGTGAAAGAACGTCGCTTCTGTTCCCTGGACACTGAAGGTTTGGATGATGATGCCGACAAATATGCCCTTAGTCGAGTCAATACTTTACAATTGGCTTTTTCAGACAAGCCCAACGAGACGTATGTTTACTGTCTCGGTTACATGATGAAAATTGGAAAACCTGGAATTCCCTCAGATTTGTTGGATTTGCTTTCAGTTGGAGATTGCTGTTTTCTGGCAAATGGTGGTCACTCAGATATCCAACGACTCTATGACACGATTCCCGTTATTCTGAAGGGAGTGGTGGAATTGTCTCATTTAGGCCACTCAGCATCTCTTGGTCGGTTTTGTAAGCTGCCAAAGGGTCAAATTATCGGCCTGGCGAAACAATTGGATACATTGTTCGGAGAGGGCTCGGCAAAAGATGAAGACCTGCAAAAGTTTGGCCTAGATCTATTGCCAACAGAGATTCAAGTTGATTATGCCGTTAATGACGCTATTAATCAGTGGCGTGTAGCCAATCGCTGTTTCGAAGAGTTGTTCGGGGCGAATTATTCTTTTCCAGATATTGAACCTATGCTGAATGAATGCCAAGTGATCTATAGGGTTAAAACTGTAGCTCTGGAAGCAAAAGGTCAAAAGGGTAAACGCAAAGGAGGTCTTCTTGTCCCCACTATCCCTACCGGGGCGCTTTCTGTTACCAAACCAAAGAAATCTCCACTTTGTCCCATCGTAAGCGCACAACAATCAGTGGATGCAGCTGATTCCTCCCTTTCTCCAGTGGATGTCAAGGAGCATCGTGAAACGCCTATCCTTTGCACTCACCCGCTTTTTGCTTTGGTTAACCGAGTAAGATATGAACCTTTTTCCAACAAAGAAGACA
The DNA here is from genome assembly GCA_030248195.1 of Trissonchulus latispiculum. Taxonomy (NCBI): domain Eukaryota; kingdom Metazoa; phylum Nematoda; class Enoplea; order Enoplida; family Ironidae; genus Trissonchulus; species Trissonchulus latispiculum. Next base: position 45,678 of record JASAND010003411.1, on the reverse strand, counting down.
GTGAAAGCTCTCCAGACCTCATTAGATTTGATTAAAGTTTATAACAGAAACGAATTAAAGTTTATTCCATTTATTCATGTTTGTCCTATACAATTTTTAACATTTACTACTGAACTTCCTTAGATCTTGCAGAAAATCCTGTATATGTTTGTTAACTACTTAAGTCACTGTTTGATCATACATTTAGATGAAACAATGCTCAGTGTAATTTGTTTGATCGATCTCTGTGTTGTTTCCCGGATTAAATCAGGACTCATCGGAATACTAAGAAATGTTTTATAACTAAGTTACTGTTATAACTAAATGTCACTAAGATACTTTCTTGTTTGTCATGTCATATCGTGTCATATCATGACATATCGTCGGCGCTAATCCCCGGTCTTGAGAATGTTTTAACCATACAATCGTCATATAAATACAGCATTCTGAGAATACTATCGTTAAGTGATATCACTACTAGAATAAGTTTGTGTGAAAATCATATCTGAAGTTACATATTTATTAACAGACTGAGATAAATAGACTCACTGAAGTTACGGTGGATGCTTTATAGTTGGTGTATGGTTACCTAAGAAGATACTGAGAATTTCCAGAATAAAAGTGAGATGTCAAAACTCCTTGTTTAAGAAACTGAATTGTATGAAATTGAACGCTTGTGACTGTAAATTACGATCATAAATGAAATACTATCGATTTGTATTATAACAAGAATGGAAATAGCAATCGTATAAGAATCTGATGGTGTAGAGGAAAAATTATGTCATGGATAAACGAGTCCGTAAGTGTGACCTCAAGATTCACTATTCCGGCAATTAGTTTTGGAACGCGTAGAATAAGGAAACGCGAACTTTACTACGTTGACTATTAATAATCTACCATAACACGAGGTTTTAATAAGAATTGAGTTTTAAAGTATGCTTTAGAGTGAAATCTGTTGTTGGTGAATAGTACAATGTTTATTTTCATGTAAGTATAAATCAACCTGTTGGTAGTCGTGAGAACAAATGGGTAGTAGATGCTTCTTAACAGTTATAATCTTAAACCCTGAGAAAATCTATAAAGCACATACCTCATTCATTTTTTTTACTAGGAACCGTTATGTCGTTAATAATTCGTCGAAATAACACCCTAACTGGTAACTATAGCAAACTGAACCAATTTAATGTAAACACAACAAGCTATCATCAAACACAGCATACAATACAGTACTATTAGCAAACACAAAGTAAGCACAAACCACAAAGTACAAACCACATCCAGATATGAAACAACATAGTAATGACCACAATATATTTTTACACAAAATACAACAAGTAAATTAAAAATACTGTCAGCAATACAATCAACCAATAGGATGGCCAAGGATAACATATACTGTAACCAACATATTAGTAACTCTTTCAACAACATATTTCGTAGTGGGCCGTTGCCGGAGTGCCCATTCCAGAATATCTTGACTTTCAACCCTGTCAATAAATCTTTCCAGGTCTGATCTATTAGCAATTAAGGGAGGGAACGTGAACATGGATGTATTATTGCTGGCGTAATAATAGATAGACTCTTCAGTCAGGTGGTTGCGTAGGATGAATCCGAATGATATGTTCCACTTCGACTTGTTTCGTTGGTGTGGGTAGACTGATCTTATAGCATCTGTGATCTCTTCCATATCCTGACCGTCCAATCGGAAATTATACTGGCGAATGACCTTCCTCTCGTTCTGGTGTGTCCGTATTCGATGCCAATTTTGTCTGTAGATATCACTGGCATCTGGTGGAGGAAATACTGGATCATCTGGAAACTCCCTTGGTTTGGAACTAGGAGGATCAGGTGGATGTTGTGTGCGTTGATGGTTCAGGAGATCCAGGAAGATCGCACTGCACTGACCGCATCTATGATACTCGCTGATATGCTCTCCCAGGTCCGTCTGTGTGGCAAATGACTGATTGCAATGCTGGCATGTTAGTGGTTGATGATCTGACTTTTCATGTTTACGCAGCAGTCTTTGGTTAGGGAACTCCTGTCCGCACTTTCCACAATGAACGACTCGATGCTGTTGGCGAATATGTTTCGTGAGACCACTTTTCCTGGCAAATGTCGATCCACATGTAGGGCATGCTAAAACAGGGACAGTTTACAAGGGTAGGTGGTTTAAAGTTGAATCAAGGGTAATTAATTCATATCTCCAAATTTCCTTCAAATGGGTATCATTTCAGTGATATATCAACCATCATGTAAGATACTTTCTTACCGTTCATCTCTGGTCAAATTTTCTGTGTTCAGAACAAAAGGTAGATTCAATACGTCAGAATTTGATATAAATTCCGTCCTCAAATGGTAAACATCAATTTCGTGTGTTTAGAATTCGTCCAAAGAAGTCGTAAATGTGAACATACAAGAATGTAATATAATTAGTTTGCAGCATCACTGAATCAGGTTTTATTAATTATCCTTGAGTGTGTATTTGTTTCCCTGAACTCTACTTTGACTTTACCTCCCCGAATTTGACTTCTATTCCAGCGACAACTTTATTATACGTCATGATTTTCCATTCCCATCTTTGGTCACCTTAATTTTCACTATTTTTTCCATTTTTACTCCAACTTTAATTAATTATTACTAACTACTTAGTTGTTGTATGAGGTTGAAAGTGTCGTGCAGTGTTGTTCGACATCTGCTTTATAAGTATATAACAAAATTATAGTCACAACTTTAAGCTTATTATGTTAAATTCCGCTGGGAAAATATTTGTCACCTTAATTTTGGTATTTTTTCACAATATTTCACCAACTTTAATTAATTATTGCTAACTAATTAGTCACCGCATGAGGATCAACGTGTCGTGCAGTGTTGTTGAGAATGTGCTCTACACGATGACACAAAAATTTCAGTGGAAACTTCCTGTTTATTACATTTTATTCCACTGGGAAAATAATTGTCACCTTAATTTTGGCAATTTTCGTTACTTTGTTCAAACTTTAATTAATTATTACTAACTAATTGGTTGTTGTATGAGGTTGAAAGTGTCGTGCAGTGTTGTTGTGAGTGTGCTCTATACTGGGATACCAATCTTTTAATGATAATGTTAGGTTTAATATATTTTATTCCGCTGGGAAAATAGTTACCACCTTAATTTTGGCAATTTTTTTTTTTTCCATTATTAACTATTCAACTAATTATTTTATGTGCATGACAGTGCAGTGCAGTGTTGTTGGGAGTGTGCTTGATAGGTGTGTAACTAAAGTATAATTATAACTTTTATTTTATTATGCTTTATTCTACTGGGAAAAATAGTTACCACCTTAATTTTGGCAATTTTCGTTACTTTGTTCAAACATTAATTACTTATTGCTAACTAATTGGCTGCTCTATGGGTGTCGTGCAGTGTTGTCGGAATGTGCTCTATCAGTGTGTGTCAAAATTTCCGTGCTAACTTTATGTTTATTTTGTTTTATTCCACTGGAAGTTAACACTAGAATTTCACGCAGCTCAGTCTTTATTTAATTTTATAGTTAAACTTGTATGCGGAAACGTTAAGGATTCACGCAAATTCACCAAGAATCCAAAATTAACCCAAAAGCAATTTAGCCCTGAGGATTTGAAACATTTACCCAAATATCATACAACCTTTCAAGAATCCAAAATTTACCCAAAATTTCTGAGAATTCAACGCCATTTGAGGAAGCAGAAATTAGCCCAAAATTGCAAATACTTTACATTGAGGAATCGAAAATTAAAACAATTAATCATCCAGGAAGCTTTACCCAAAATATTATTGTGAGGAATCATTTATTTGGCCACATCAATTAATCATTCAAGAAACTCAGTTTGATGAATCCTATATTAGCCCAAATATAAACTTGAAGAATCGAAAAATTAACCCAAAACTCATTAATCATACATCATATGAGGTATTCTATATTAGCCCAAAAGTAATTAATCACATAATCTTTTAGGAATCTTACATTAAGTCCAAAAGATATGACGTTTGAGGAATTCTATATCAACCCAAAAGCTGTTAATCTTTCCTGCAATTATGTTTGAGGAATCTAATATTCTCAATCTCTCTCTCTCAAGCTTTGAGGAATTGAAAATTCACCCAAAACTCAGAAGCTTTCAAGAATCCCACCCAAATTTTCAAATATTTGACATTGAGGAATCGAAAATTAACCCTAATGCTATTAATCAAATGAGCAATTAAGTTTGAGGAATCAGACATTAGCCCACATAATCTCTCTGTCTTAAGCTATGAGGAATCGGAAATTAGCCCACAACCCGTTAATCTTTCATGTAACCATGTTTTGAGAATCCTATATTAGCCCAAAAGCTATTAAGCTTTGAGGAATTAAAAACTTAACCCAAAAGTAATTAATCTTTCATGGGGAATTAAAAATTTTGACCAAAAGCTATTAAGGAATCTAGCAATTAAGACTGAGTTGTCCAATTAATTTTGATAGTCCTCAACGTACACAAGAATTGAACAGATAGTAGGCACTAAGCATTAAGTCCACAGATGGTAGGACACAAATTGACCATAAGTCTAACCCACAGGTTTAAAATTCACCAGACAGATGCTAAGCCAGAACATTAATTAGGTCATTACTTCTTATCACTGATAGGTCATGACAGCTAACTGTCAAATTTTGACAGGTCTGGACTGATCCAAAAAAGGAACCACTTTTTGATCCCAAACAGGTCCCAATTGTGCAGCCCTATACTACTATCATGAACCAAGTGTTTTGTGAGTTGGAATGAAGGCTTAGTTGATTCTTTATGATTGCTTTAAACATTTTTAAGAGAATGGGTCGCGTATTCTCGACCACCTCCGATTTTTCTCATTTTCACAGATGTAAATCCCATTGGTCCACAAAACCAGACTGTTGTGTTTGTTGCAATCCCTCTCATTCACAATAGTTCTCTAAATGTGGGCCCGCCATGTGTTAAACATGGGAAAACGAAACTATCAAGAAAATTGTCGTCACCAAAAGTTTTAGCTGTAAATTGGCAAAACGTTAATCCGAACTGATTAGCGTGTTAATATCTATGATTTGTGTTTTTCGTTGCATAATTGATTTTGGCGAAATTTGCAAACTTGGATGGACACGGTATTCACACAAATCTGAGACAGTAATGTATGTCACCAATGTATCGTCATATTCTGAACTAACCATTTACTGCATAAGCTTCGGGTACAGATATTAACTAGCATAGTACCCAATTATAGGCTTAATTTGCTTATGCACGAACCATGCTTGTAGCATGCAAGTAGCTCACAATGTTGGTTACAGCGTCTGCGTTTTGCCTCGAAATATTTTTCCATTTTTCCAAACCCAGTTTTATGTATGTTTGGATGAGATTGAGATTAGAGTTGTGCCGTTAAGAACTTTCCTGGGCCGGGCAAGGGCCCGGGCCTGCTGAACCAACCGGGCCCGAATCAAGGCTCGGCGGGCCCGGTCAGCCCGGTGAAGGCCCGGCATACAAAAAACAGTGTCGTAGTTAGTGCTATTTATTACAACTTAGACAACTGGGAGCTTAAATTTGACTTTCTAGTGAATATATTTTGGAAAAAGTTAGCTTGCACCAGTAGTAAAATTTTCCTTTCGTTAGCCAAAAATTTTTAAATTTTTGCCGAAACGTCAACTTTGAAGAGTAATTCCTTTAGTTGCAGATAAGATAGAGGCGTCTAGTATTTTTCTGCTGATAGGGGCACATGTGCCAAATCATATTGACAAATGGCAACCTTGAAGCAAGGGTCTTGCAGCCAGCAGAAATTTTTAATTGGCATGTTGGTAGTTGTGAAAAAGGGGGGGGGGTCGGGCACATAAACCCGACGGCTGGGCATGGATGGAACGCAGCTAAGAACCAACGACCAAGTATATTTTGACCACACCCATGCTCTATAACTTCGAAAAAAAGTAGGTCAATCGGACAAAATCGGGGCGAAAGTTTAGTCGCCCCCCCTTAATGACCTATATATTAAAACTTTATATTTCGAGACGGACGCGGAAGCTACAGGTCACTCATCTTTCCTTTGATAGGAATGGCAAGTAGCGCAGTCACTTGGCAGTCCTTAGTATACTTGACAGTCTCAATCAATTACTCATTTATGAGTTTCTGCTTTCATCAGCTAATTGCTCACAGCTCTCCTAGCCACTCGTTAGTTTGCAGTGCTAATGCTTTCTAAGCCAGAGCGTTCCATCGGCTACGAATTGGAAACTAACCAGCGAAATGGCAAGTTGACTTACTTGAATAGTAACGGTAAAAACAATCTCAGCACCTGCATCCTTTACACTACTGTGGGATTGAGCAATCGTTTTGCATCCATGTGCATTGTACACTGTATACTGTATTTTGGGTGTAAATTTCTAACAATTTGTCAAACCTACACATTCCAAAAAGTCGGTAAAATATTAAAAAAACTAATAATAATAGAATAATAATAATAATAATAATAATAATAGAAATTTTACTTTTACAATTGAAGAGATCATTTAACCTTGTAACCCAAAAATTTGTACTCATGTTTGAATAGTCGTCAAACTGTTCCCAACGGATCCCGAAAGAATCCGTGCTAAAGTTGTAATCAAACATTATGAATCAGATTATGTAAAACAAATAGCCTCCTCTCTTTTATTAATTCGAACCAAGAAATACCCTCCCTGGTCTACTCAAATAACATGAAGAATGAAGATTTCATTACATGTGTTCACTAAGAACTCTCCCATATCCCGCGGATATGCATCCAAATTCAATAAGACTGTAAAGATACGAAGCATTATTAGAGAGTGTGTAAAAGATCCTGAAGAATTTTCCGAAGATGCTTTCTATCTCAATACAGTAATATTATGGAAAAAATTTGATAGTCATTGGTATAACACAGGATGCGAATCCCTGCAGATCTATTCGAGTCGTGTATAATGAAGAAGAAGACTTTGTAGTAACTGCATTTCCAGTATAATTATTTTTTAAACAATAGACATTTACGTACAACAATGCGTACAAGTGTATAGATTGATTGGTCATTAGATAGTCCAGTAATAAAGAATTTTCCATGATGAAAGAGTCGAATTGTAGCACCGTTTTATTTCCATAATAGACCACTGTAGAGTTCAGACTCAATACTAACGATACAATTTTCCTTAAGATGCTCATACAGTCCATTGAGATTCACATCAAAGCCGTTATGATGTGACAATACCAAGTTAGCAGTTGACGTTGAAACAATGTTCCTCTGAATCATATGAGCTAGGTGTTGAGAACAAGTCTCTCCCTTAGAAATACTCTTTGCTCCCAAGCATACAAAACTTCCAGTTGTAAACAAAAGAAAAGTGCAACCATCATGTGAAATCACTCCTCCACTGAATCTTCCGGGATTATAAACAATGCCGGGTATATTTCCAAAGGAGCATCCAAATTTTCCTTTTATGACAGCATTTACAATCTGCATCTTCATGATTGCCCAATGTGAGTATGTCAACGACACGTAGTTTGTCAACAAAACGTTTGACAACTGAGTCATTTTTCTCTCACCTTTTCCTTAAATAGTCTACAATTTCCCCGAAAGCACACCCACGCACACGTTTATGCAAAAAGTAAATACAATATTCACCACATACATTAGTATCAAAGTCCTGCAAACAAAAACTATTTACAATTTCCGGTTTAAACCGGTTACATTCCTGAATAGGATCTAAACCATAGCTATCAAAGTTTTCTACATAACAGTCTAAGTACATTGCAACCCAATGTTCCCCAGGTAAAGTTGATGGATCAGTGTTGACAATAAAACATGCTGGTCGATGAGTCACAAGGGAGCACGCCCATAAAATGGTTACTTAGGTATTTATCTCTTTGAATAGTCTCCAATATTTCAATAGTATTCATACTGAGTAATCAAGGAAGGGTGTCCTGTTGTAATCAATAGAAATCAAATTATCAAATTCTCCGTATATAATCAATTCAACTCCTTGAGCATGGGAAGCAAGTGGTTTGGCCAGTTGCATGTAAAGGGATAAGTCACCTTCTCTTATTAATTCCATTGCTCCTCCATCCACATTATCAGCAGTAAAATCAACAACAGATATGGTGTAAATTAGCCATGTTACATCCCTCATACAGATGCAAATAGGGTATAGTGTATCTAAAATCCTCCCAACTCATTTTCATCGGGTGTTTTGGAACATATTCATCGCCACATTTCCAATAAATTTCAGACACCTTACAGTGTTCAAATTTTAAAGGATTCTTCATAAAGGAGCCATTAAAGGATTCTGAATCCACCATAACGACAAGAACACGTCTGGGCAGTTGCCCTGTAAAAATGGTATTTTCAATGACTGTTTGGGATTTGGTAGAGCACCTGCATAGGTTGGAAGAGCACCTCCAGTTTGTAACAAGGCATCCTCCCACGTCTTAATAGTTTCTGGATAAAACACAGCCCTCATGCTTGCAGTCTTCTAAAGTGCAATTTCACATGTACATTTCCGTGTGAAAAGTTAACAGGCTTTCCAGAATCATTGTTTATATTAATTTTAATTGTATCAAATTCTCGTTTTAGCACAGGTACGTAGTGTGGATTATGATTCTTTCTGTCAGTTCTTTCACCATGTTGACCAACAGCATTGACAACACGAAGTAAAGCTAAAGCCATTACCCGCTATTTGTGGTGCTACTAAATCACAGTAAACGTACATAGAGTGGAAGCGTCCACGCAAATCCGGTTCACTTTCAGCCACAATTACGTGTTTAGTTACTGACGCTTCCTTTCTTTCCAAGTCATCCAAAGAGTGAACAGTGCTAGGCTGTGATTCCAAGAGTTCATTACCAAAGCCTAAAATGTAAGCAAGGTGTTTACTAAATTTCAAGTCAGAGAAATTTGGATGTTCAGCATTGTCTGGATTTTCAAACACTTTAAATACTACACGTTGTCTGTCCTGTTTGTAGCAAATCTTTACCTCTGGTGTTTCTTCAGTTTCGTTGTGCATTCTGGATATAGTTTGATTTAGAGCAGTGCAAAGCTCATCTATAGTTTCATAATGTTTGCCCGGTAGTGCCTTTGATTTTACACTGTCATCAGAAAAACGAACTCTAACAATTGCATCTGATATTTTTCCTAAATTGAGCCACGTTACTGGATAAATGAACTCTAAAAGAGCAACCTCCCATTCACCCTCCATGTCGATTCTGTTTGGTAATTTAACCCTATAGTTGTTAATTTGATTGGTACTGAAATCCCCAGTTGTGCGAGGCAGTTGAAGGTAGAAATCCATCTTGTTCACTAATCCAACTGTTAAATTTATCCGGATAACCTATCCACTTGACATAGTATTCTTTCATTCCAAGACGTTTTCTTGTTTTTATTAATTTATCAATCCAATCACTTCCCGGTTCCTTAACAACCTGTAACTCTTGTTCATAGAAACGCCCCTGTATCTTTTCTCCCTGTAAATCTTCCAAGTGATACATTACTGGAGCTACATCAGCACTAATTTTTACAATTTTGAACAATTCTTCAGGCCAGTTTGGTAAGTAACCCTTTTCAAACAGCCCCTTCATTTTACTAATTCGTACAATATCACCAATGTTGAACAGTGGATGTTGAACAGTGTGCTGGATGATCATCATACAGTTTGTGATAAACTACGTGAGCATTTTCCTCTTTAGAAGCTTCTACCGCAGTCATTCCAATGGAACGATGTTTGCTATTGTTGTAACCATCAACAGACGAGGACAATACATCTACATACCGATGATGTCTGGATTTGGGGAAATATTTCCAAAGCTTTGTCTTTATAGTCCGATTAAATCGTTCAACTATGCTGCATTTTATATCTGGATTATCACAGGTATAGAAATGTATATTATAATTCTGAAGGAGTTGTTGAAACTGCTTGTTGAGGAATACTTTCCCGCGTTCCGACTGCAACTTCTGTGGAGCTCTACCGCTGTTTAGAATGTTGGTGAACGCCCTATAAATCTCTGAACCGCTTTTGGATTTTGTAGGTACAACCCACCCATATTTGGAGAAAACATCTATGCATGTGAGAATGAACCGATATCCATCATTTTGATCGGCGATGCGCTGCATATCGGCTATGTCAATTTGCCAAAGTTTGTCAATACCCGTAACATAATACCTGCGTTTGTCATATCGTCGAGTAATGGGCTTATGTAATGCATAGGAATGTTGCTTTCGAAGCCAAGTTTTGACATCGCTCATTGTTAGGGTTTGATATACCTTCTTTGCTACTCTATATAGCTTTGTGATTCCTGTATAGGCTGCAGGATAATCTGGTGAATAATATATATCATTCAAAATGTTTTCCATTTTAAGCGTTTCAGTGCCACGCCTACTCCTGACCCAGTTTGAAATAGCTGTCGACGTGCGGGTGTTTCATCACCTTTGTATTGCCAGTGACGGGGATTACCTACATATTCACGAGGTACATAACTGTCTCTTATTGTATCTGCCAATAGCTGCAATCCTCGAGCTGAACTTTTTGTCGGTCGATTTCTGACAAAGTCATTGACTAAATCTAATATTCTGGATCCATCTGCGTTTCTGCCTTTATACTCAGTTTCTCCATTGGAATTAACTCTAACGTTATCAATTTTTGAATATGATTAATTAGTTGTTCACCTATGGATAGAAATTTTTTAGGGAGAGAAACAATAAAGGGATTTTTATTCTCGCTGAAAGGTTGTGGAGGAGGCTCTTGTATTGTGATCTTTTCTCCCTTTTCCCGTAGCATCCGTCTACGGTAATTTCTTTGACGGTACAAAGCTAAATTAGCGTCGATAGGTATATTGCCCTTGAGTGTTGGTTCCTTGTTTAATTCCCTCTTTTGCTCTTCAAAGTACTGAGGTCGTACCAATATTGAATATTCCATTATCGTCTAAAGATGAGATCGCTGACAACGCTACCAAGAATACCAAGAATTGGAGGAATTAGAGCAGGTATTATACCTCCGTTTTGAACAAGAATTTGTTTCTTGTGCTTTAAGGTGCTGGTTCGGGTTCGTGTATTTTTGGACTTTAAAAGCGCAATTGTTGTTGAAATTCATTTAAATTTGCTACAATTACATCATTTAGCCTAGAAAACGTTTTAGAAAAGTCGCGGCGTGAAAATTTGAGTTTTGGAGAAATTTGCTTTAATCCGCCATAACTTGCACTGTGGGTATCCTACACAGGCGAGCTTATACTCATTCCAATCGTCTCAAAGACCTACAACTTTGCTCTTGAGAGTATTCTTCGATTCCTTACGGTTTAAGAGATACCAGCGAAAATTTATTTTCGAGGTCCAAAACTGGACATTTTTCGAAAAATCAAATATTGCAAGATTTCGACAGTTTCAACAGCGCTGGTCCGTCGGTCAAGTATTGCCCATATTTGTAGTCCTAAAGCACATGTTATGCCCAACGAAGACTCTGAGGCATCAGTGCCTACGCACAGCAACGAAAATGTGAATTTTAGAAAATCGCAACCAGATTGCTTTGAACACGGATTTCTCTCAACTCATGCAACCAATTAGAAAACGGCTTTAGTCATTCGTTTTTGGGACAATTGCCTAGGGCTATTTTTCTTGGTTTCGCGTTTTGTCTTTCCGTTCGAGAGAAATAAGCATCCAAACTTGAAAATTTTGACGAAAATCAGACAAAATGTACATTTTTCTCAATATCTTGAGCTTACCTGATCACTAAAAGATTTCAGAAAAAATAACCCTCGGGAAGACGTTTCTTTTGAAGCCTGAACTGGTCGCTTTTCTTTAGCTTTCCAACATTTCGAGAAATCCATGTTCAAAAATTGTTTTCCTGTTATCGCATGTTCAAGTCGAAGAGTTGAAACGAGACAGGTATACCCTACCTAGCTGTGACAAGCACATTCTAAGCTTTAAAATGATATAAAAATTATCGTTGAATTCCAAGAATTGAGCAAATAACAGACTTTCAAAATTTGCTGCAAATACCCTAACCAGCACCTTAAGCGTTTGCATTTACCTCTAAGGTTCCTCAGCACTGTTTTGAATCTGCTTAAACGTTTCTTTTCTTCCTGTGTCAGCGGAATATTACCCGAAAGAATGTTTTCAACACAGTCACATATAACTTTTATTAACTCTGCATCTGCAGTCTCAAGTATTGCACATCTCTCTTTAGGTTTGCACTTACACAGAAACTCTAATGGTTTTCAAAACGGTTAGCCATTTTGTGTTACTGTAGCTTCATCGGTTAGCTTTTTATGTTTTTTTTTAGTTTATATACACCATTTGGCTGATCTGGAAAAATGTTTGACCGCAGCCTAAATTCCTCCGGTGTATTTTGATCTAGGTCAATCATCAGATATCCAAATGGCTTGCTAGTTGCGTGGTTAAAGGCTTGTATAAATCCACCAACCTGCCGAGGAAGCATTTGCTTTGCTACATTTGAAGGAGCTAACTTATCAGCAGGGTTTTTGAACAACACAATGTATTGTGAATTTATTCTATTTATTCTTTTCCTATCATGAAAATGTTTTCTGTTATATAAATAACACTACAAGACCAGTGATGAAAGCCTCTGGTAAATAGCTGTGTAAGACTGGTATCTTTTGGAATTTCCTCCATCAAATCATCCAAAATTAACAGTTTAGATGTGCTCTTATCCTGTTTCAACTGATCAACATCAGGCAGTCATTTAACAAAATCTACGCGTGGAAGATTTTCATATTCTCTTTGCCATTCAGCATAACACCAGATTATCTTCTCTGGTGGTGAGCTAATCATTTCTCAGAATGACTTACGAGTTTGTTAACAAAACTAGTTTTTCCTGCTTTAGTTGGTCCAGCATCTATGCAAGTAAATGGATATTCAAACTTCAAAAACGGAGTCGTTATTACTTTATTCATCATGTACAATACATACAGCATAAATATTACAGTTATTGAGTGTTTTTTATTATTTTCAGCAATAAGTTCGTCTCTAATTTTCATGAGAATACATCCTAGCTTGTTCTGTCCTAACCATTATGGTGAATCATTCAGTGTAGGTTCACTGAAATCCATTCCATTTCCCCAAAATGAGTCATATTTGTTTGCTTCAGCAATTACATCTGACCCGGAATTTACCAGTATTGATTCAATAGGCATCGGAGAGAAACTCCTAAAGACTCCAACAAACATTCCTGCCCTCAATGCAATATCTCTTTCACCCGAAAGAGTAATCTCACTGTCCATCAACGCAGTCACCATCAGAAGTGATCAGGGGAACCACTTATAAAGAAATCCAACACATCCAACACATGTAGTACCCAATGTGCATTGAACAACGTTCTTGCCGTAAGAACTGTTCATCCGTCAGAACCAACAGCTGATCCAGAACGGTATCTATCCTGTCCTTGTCTTTGTCCTTGGACTAGATATAGATTTTGGCACAGGTCGAGGAACAACTGTCTCAATATCAGGGACTTAAGATTTTTGCTCTGCATGAAGATCCTCTTTGAACGGGACACTAATCCAAATGAAACAATTGAAGGCTACTTCAACTGGAAATGAAGAGTTATTTTACCTGGAGATGACGTCATTACAGAAATTAAGGAATGCTTTCCTGAGATTTTATTGAACATTGAAGCTTTTCTCAGGAAGGGTTCCGGTTGGGTTATCAGGGAAATTCTTCAGCTGGAATGTCATTGCACCCGGTATCGTCCTCTCCATGGCTCATCGCATATTCCTACCCTTAAGCATATTCCTGATAAGAAGGCAACCATCAACGTTAAAACGAAGACAATCAATGCTTCAAATGGGCAATTCTTTCTGCTTTACATCCTACTGCTAAAGATCCTCAAAGATGTTGTAAATATGCAACATTCAGAGAAGAACTGGACTTTACGGGTATTTCCTTTCCAGTCACACTCAAGGACATACCCAAATTTGAAAAACTAAACAACATCAGCACCAATGTTTACGGAGCAGAAAATAACAACGTAACTCTATTATACATCAGCAAGCAGGTACTGGAAAAGCACATCCACCTTGTATTACTTGCTAAAGGGAAGAAACAACACTATTGTTGGATTAAAGATTTGCATCGCTTGCTGTCAAAAGAACGACGGCATGAGCAAAAGAAATACTTTTGTCCTCGATGCTTAGTACCATGATACTATGAAGACTAGGCTCCTTATATCATGTGCGCTGACTTTGAATGTATACTAGAGAAAATTAGCTCTCCCACCATCTACAGGGGAGAGGACTGTCTGGAGATATTTCTAAAGGAATTGGTTACCGAATGTTAAAACTACCAAATCAGACCTTCCATTGTTGAGCCTATAAAGCTGACTCAACAACAGCAGGCGCAGCATGTACAGGCTACACACTGCTACCTATGTAAGAATGAAATTCAGGAGAACCAGCTCGGGACCACTGTCGCCTTTGTGGCAGGTTCCGAGGTACAGCTCATTTAGAGTGCAATCTTGCACTTCGGCTCAACAGGGGCATTGTTGTGGGTATTCATAATCTCCGAAGATACGACGGACACTTAATTATGCAACAAATTGGGACTATTGCTAATGACTATCAACTGGAACTGGACTGCATCCCTAAAGTGATGGAGGATTATCTATCGTTTGCCTTTTCCAGAAAGAAAACAGAAGAGGAGCCCGGATGGAGAATAAAATTTATTGACACTTGTCAGCTAATGAACAGTTCATTGGAATCACTCACTGCTAATTTGGTTAAGGACGAAAGGTACAAATTCACATGCATGTCTAAACATTTCTCAGGAGACTGTCTAGATATGCTCCTTCGCAAAGGAGTCTATCCCTACGAGGACGTGGATAGTTGGGAGAGATTTCAAGAAACGTCTCTACCAGCTAAAGAATAATTTTACAGTAAACTAAATGACAGCAACATCAGTACCGCAGACTACGAACATGCTCAAAAGGTGTGGCAACAATTCAGCATTCAGACGCTGGAAGAGTTTCACGATCTATATTTACTCACGGACGTCTTATTATTGGCTGACATTTTTGAAAACTTTCGCATATTTGGACTACAGTATTACGGCCTGGACTCTGCTCACTTTTACACCCTTCCTTCCTTTGGTTGGGATGCATGTCTTAAAATGACTGGAATTGAACTGGAGTTGTTACAGGGTCCGGAAATGTATTTTTTCTTTGAGGCTGGGATACGCGGTGGGATTTCCATGATTTCCACCCGCTACGCTACAGTTAGTATCCCACTGGTTCCTAACTATGACTCGTCAAAACCAAACTCTTGGGAACTCTATTTGGATGCAAATAATTTATATGGCTGGGCAATGTCACAGCCATTACCAGTCAAAGACTTTGGGCCTTTTCATAAAAAGCTTAAACGGCTTAGCTTAAACGGCTTAGCTTAAAAGGCTTAAATGGCTTAAAAATTCCTTTTCATAAATAATCGGCTTAAATGGCTTAAACGGCTTTAACGGTTTAGGCGGCTTAAACGGCTTAGCTTAAACGGCTTAATTTAAGCCGTTTAAGCCGATTAAGCCGATTATTTATGAAAAGGATTTTAAGCCATTTAAGCTAAGCCTTTTAAGCTAAGCCATTTAAGCCTATTATTTATGAAAGTCTTTTGACTATTAATATATAAAAGCAAATGAACTTCCTGCTTCATTGTAGCTTATATATCCTACGCCATTTAAGGTGGTGATTCCTTTTGGAGACATCAGCTTTGAACCCTAATTACTCATTCATTACTTGGAGTTAAGAAGCTCTTATATCAAAATGGAGCTTAACATTTTCTCTTTCTAATGAATGCAATGAAACTAACTTCAGTCCTCGGAAATTATTTTCCTGGATTTTCTAATACTTTAATTTTCTAGATTTTTTGCAAACTAAAGCAAATTTTTTCGAGAGGCATCGGCTACATCATTCGATTCCACTATCTAATAGCTGGGGACGCTTTTTTAATTATCATGAAATCACTCTTCGTTATGAAGAAATTAGCTAAAATGTTTGCGCAACCTGGATTTTGCCTACTTTTCCCGACTTTGGCAAGCGGCACTTTATAGCTAGAAAGCAGCAATCGGGGCAACCAAAAAAGGGTCCCCCCCTGGGTATTTTTGTGTAAAACACGCCCACTAAGTGGCAACCCTCTAGCTTGCATAGTAAATGCTCTGCAATCGCTGGAAAAAATTTGGTCATGTTTTTGGAAAAACTACATTTTTTGTGATAGCAGCTCGCGGGGTAGCAGTTGGAACATTATCATGCCTAGGATAATCGGCCTCGACGATGCCTTCAAATCGACACCCTTAACTTAATTTTACGGCTTATGTAGCTCAAGAAATCGTGGATTATTTGATTTCAGCAAAAATGACAAGTTTTCAACGCCAAAATAAGAATCTCGGCTATATCTCACAATAGAGAAGAGCTAGAAAGTTGCTTCCAGAACCAAAGATGTAGAGCGCAACGGGATCTTTCAAATGAGTATAATCATAATTATGCAGCTGCTACTCAACTGTCAAAAACGGCAAAAACCGTGCTGAACGGAAATCTCGAAATTTTGAAGCGAGATTGCGCGGAGGGTGTTAGAACAGAACTTATTTTGGAAAATAGCATCAAATTCCATCGTGATTTGGGCCGTCAAACAACAATGCGTGCGCAAAAGGAATCACCACCTTAAAAACTTTGAAAGTAATTAATTCAGTTCTTGGAGTTCAACAATGATTTGCATAGGAATTATTTTAAAGCTAGGAATGTATTCACTACAACAAAATTAAGCATTTCTGACGTAATTCTACTGTCTGAATTGGACATGTGATAACACGAAAGTAATTTTTGAACATGGATTTCTCCGAGTGTGAGAAAGCTAAAGAGAAGCTATCACTTCCGGGTTCAAAAGAAATGTCTTCCCAAAAGGTCTGCAAATTTATTCGTCTTCATGATCCAGTCATCGAAATCAATCCAAATACTTTCTATTATACGGAATTTAAAAAATAGAAATTGAAAAATTGACTCAAGTTTTCGTTAATATGTAGAATACTTGTAGAAAATAACCAGAGATTACAAATTTTTACATTTACGTTGAAACATTTTCATTGAGAAAAAAATCATATGCTTATCTATTTAATGAAGCTTTACTTAATACTTGTATGTAATGGCCAGTCCGCTTACCGTTCGCTTACCGAAGTTTAGCGGATTCTAGTACGTGTAAAAGTACAATTTCCCGCGTCAATTACATCATAATTTGCGCAGTACTAAGAGCAGAATCCTACCAAACAACCATCACTTAATTTTTGAATTTTTAATTTTACACATATAAGAATCCAAATACAGTACATCCCGTCTCTCACCCGAAATGGGTTGGAGTTAAAATAAAAAATTGAGGAAAAATTAGCTTAATTTTTTAATTTTATACTGTTTAGAATGCAACTGTTTATCCCTGATCAAATATTGCATTAGAATGAAATTTAATGGCATTGAAGTTTTTACGGCGACACCGGCCCATTTTGGGTGAGCAGACGGGATGTACTGAATTTAGATTCTTGTAAATATAGTAAAAATTCAAATTAAGTGGAATTTCTGATAGTTGTTTGGTAGGATTCTGCTATAATGAATGTCTAATTCTTAGTCGTCTCATTCTTAAATTAAGATGTGGTTGACGCTAGAAAATTGCGCTTCCACTTGTACTAGAAACTGCTAGCCATAGGCGAGTGAGCAGATGAGAAGCAAACTGTCATTGAGTAAAATTTAAGTCAGTTGGTGCAAGCCACAGTCAGTGGTCATAATTGGTATAACCTCGGGCACCACAACCAACAACCAGAAATTAGGGGCCTTACTGGTATCTCCTGTAACCATGCCCACTGGAAGAACTAGGCTCTGCTGCGGAATAATGCCTTGTTTGGGGCCTCCTCGTTTCAGTTTCGTTTTGAAAATTTTAAATTTAAAATTTAAAATACGCCTTAGCGCTTAAAGAGGATTTCCAAGAAATATCATATTATATAACTACCTCGGTACGTATTTAAAGTATTTTTTGACTTGAATAAACTGTTATAACTGTTAATCCGATAAATAGAAGGTTACTCATCAAGGTGAGGCTGGTTTTTAAAACACTTATCAGTAGTAAAAAGCATGCAAATAAGGCCATTGAATTCCTCACACTATGAGCTTCATTTTGATATAAATATCATTGGCCTACTCCAAATATTGAGGAAGTTATGAACGTTTTAATATTACTACTTCCCTGTTTTAAGCAGTTTAAGCGCGGTGATTTTACGCGGCTTAAAAATCAGACAATTTGAACTGAGTTTTAAGCCATCGGCTTAAACGGCTTAAACTACAACTATTTATGAAAAGGAGATCGGCTTAAACGGCTTAATTTTAAGCCACTGCATTTTTAAGCCGGTGTGCTTTTTATGAAAAGGATTCGGCTTAAAGTTTAAGCCGATGGTTATTTATGAAAAGGGTCGGCTTAAACGGCTTAAATTTAAGCCGTTTAAGCCATTTAAGCCATTCAAGCCGTTTAAGCCGACCACCCTTTTCATAAACAAATTCACTTTTAAGCTAAGCCGTTTAAACGCTTTTTATGAAATGGCCCTTTGACTGGATGGAGTCATTTGATGGGTTAAACTGGTTAGAACAGGAAATAGATCAGGGAACTGGTTATGTATTGGAGGTTGACTTGGAATATCCTCAACATTTACATGACTCTCACAACTCCTATGCTTTGGCTCCTGAAAGACTATTAATTACGTTTGATATGCTCTCCCCTTGTGCATCAAGGCTAAAGAATAACTTGGGCATTCCATCTGGAAAGGTGGAAAAGTTGGTTCTCAATCTACTACCCAAGAAGAAATATATAATTCACTATTTTAATTTGAAACAATACCTGACTTTGGGGCTTATCCTCACAAAGGTCCATCGAGTCCTTAGATTTACTCAAAACCCTTGGATGAAACCTTATATCCTGTTCAACACAGAGAAGAGAAAGGTTGCTAACTCTGAGTTTGCGAAAGATATGTATAAACTGTTAAATAATGCTGTATTTGGTAAAACAATGGAGAATGTACGGGCTTATCAAACTATTAAGCTTGTTACTACCTCTAAAAACATGATAAGCTTGTATCTAATCCTAGATATAATCGCTCTTCTATATTTTCTGATGATTTAGTTGCTGTTTCTAAGAAACGTGTTACTGTGGAATTTTGTAAACCTATATATGTTGGTTTTACTGCATTGGACTTGTCTAAATATTTAATGTACGACTTTCATTACAATTATATTATACCTAGATATGGTAAAAATGTAAAGTTGTTATTCACAGACACGGACAGTTTATGTTATCATATTACTACTGGCAATGTATACAATGACATGTTACAAGACATTGATTTATTCAATACTAGTGATTACCCAAAGGATCATCCCTTGTACTCAACAAAAAACAAAAAGGTGTTGGGTAAGATGAAGGATGAAACTATAGGTAATCCAATTGAAGCTTTTTGTGGTATACGTTCTAAAGCATATGCATTTATTTTGGGGAAGATGAGAAAAAGAGGCTGAAAGGTATTAAAAAGTCAATGGTTAAAAAGGGGGTGCACTTTAAAGATTATGTTTCAACTATTTTTGATGGGACTTCTATGTACGGTAGTGTGAACTTTATTAGAAATGACAGACATGAATTGTACAGTGTGCATGTAAATAAGAAGGGGTTATCCCCTTTTGACGATAAACCTATTTGTTAGATGACGGTATTACTAGTTATGCTTACGGACATTATAAAATATGAGTATGCAATTGTATTTATTGATTTATATAATAAAAGGACAAAAAGAAAACCGTAACGGCAGCCTTTAGCCGTCTGATGAGACCCTTTGGCAGAGGTCGTAACGGTCGAGGTATTCACTCCGGATCCCTCATTTTCCACCTACATTTCTCCTCAAACATTTTTAAACTCCCAAAGTGAAGTTTCATTCCTAGAATTCCCAGTCTTATTAGCAAACAATCTCCCAGCAGTAGCTAAACCTGCACATGGAATTAGGTAATTTCACATCTTTTCTGACAAATTACGACAGAGTTGACTGCCAAAACTTCATGCCTATCCTTTTCTATTTTCGAACAGTTCAATCCCACTTGTGACTAATAGTTCTTTGCTTGTTTCCCACATTACACTTGTTTGGCTGACATTCATTATACAATTCAAACTTGAGAAATAACAGGTTTTGCTTTAAAAACTTTACTTCCAATCACCTACATTGCACGTTTTCGTTTCTGCATTACAACCTGTAATAACTTCATACGATCAAACTTTAGACCAATCTTGTTTTGCTTTCTAAAATTTAAACCCAAATCGTGCCACATTGCACATTTCTACTTCCTCCATTGTATTTTACATGCTGACTAACTTTATGCAATAAAAACTTCAGATCTGACAAGCTTTGCTTTGAAAACTGTAATCCGAAATATGCCACATTGCACGTTTTTGTAGGAATTGAGGGCAGTTCACAGTTAGTTGCCACCACGACATGTTGCGAGAGCTGAGCACTAACTTATTCAATGCTGCAGATTTGTGTAGTCCCCTTAAACAGTGCTTAAAATTAAAATTTGATGTTCCCCGAATTTTTGAAGCTCTCTTGCGTTCATATTTTCACTGAGCTTTATGCAAACACAGTTTTGTTTTGGCAAAAAATTGAGTAGGCAATAAGCAGCTAGTAAAGCCAACGGCAAATTACAACCTGCATTACAGCACAACATGCTCAATCGCAGAACTATACACCCTTCAGGGGTCATCTTGTTGTTTCTACATTACATTTCTAGACTGCAGTGTTTCCAACTTCGCCGTGATCCTGTATAAATTTTGAATTGAATTCGTCAATGCCGTGTGTGGGCACTAGCCCTTTCTTTTTTAGAGACCCTCTAGTTCAAGATAGAGTCCAAATAATTTATTATGACACATATACAGGAATATTGCATAAGTAAACAAAATATTATATTCGCATCTGTAATATGACAAATACTATACACATGAACAATATTACATTATTACATTATTATTTCAGTTCATTAAAGTTACAGTTCTATAAAGTCACACAAAGTTTCAAATTGGCTGGATGAAGTCGATGTTATACGCCTTTTTACTTCCAGGAGGGCTTCTCTGTTAGATAAACATTCCTCGCTTTATATCCCTGACACAGGGAGTATCTCCGTCAAACGTGACGTCAGTGAACACGTTTTCAATAGGCATCCGGCATGTGGGGCAGGTCGGATCCTCTGTTCTTTCCCAGAGCTCTCGCATGCACCGGAAACATGTATGGTGCATACATTTTTCGGTCAGGGTCAGATCTCCCTCATCAAAGCAGACTGGACAAATGATTTTCAACACTTAAAATCAGATCAAAGTCGTAAATACGATGGCAACTTAATTTATGAAAGTACTGGTTGTCTTCTATAATATCCATTCACACTGTTAATTCAGTCTTAAAAAAACAAAGTACTTTTTGCCACCTTATTTTACATTAATGCTTCATACGTCTAGCCAATTTTCTAGCCTCCCGTTAAATTGTCTCTAAAATAACAGCATTTTTACTATGCACAAAAATCAATGCATCATTAACTGATTAAGGTTATCCTAAGGTATCTGTAATAAAGAAGAATCTGCGTTTACTTTTTTCTTAACGATCAGATTCTCCTCTCGTCGTTTTATAGTAAACTTGTGCACCTCTCCAAGTGCATTTATCAAGTCATCCATTGGAAGCCATTGATTGTGAGTGGCATTGCAGTTTCTACACTTCACCAGATATCCCTTTCTGGGGCCCCGTCGTCTCTAAAAAATAAAGTATTAATAATGTTCTAACTATAGAATGCTATTTTTTGCACATCTTATTAATGTTTATTTTTAACTTAACACTTCAGAAGTTAACCTTTATATATGCATCCAAAACAAACTTACCTCGTCAAGAATCTCCTCCACCTCATAGATTGGATTGTCGGAATTTTCAGACATCCCACTTGAGCAAATCGATTAATACCAAATAAATATTTCACAAAAAGCTGATATTTTCCAAATCTAATACCCCCTTTTTATACATTTTCTATGACCTAGATTTGTTTTATTCTTATACATGCCTTTGTGGCTCTTCCTTGCTTGATTGCTAACCTTTTTGTTTAAATGTCTTCTCTTTTTCATTTGATTGCTACACCACCCTTTTGATTAACTGTCTTTTTTCCTTGAGTGCTACGCTTTTTGTATATTTTTTCTCCCTTTCACTTGAATGCTACACCTTTTTGTTTAACTGCCTTTTTCACTTGAGTGCTACGCTTTTTGTATCCATATTTTTCTTCTCCTTTTCACTTGAGTGCTACGCTTTTTGTATATTTTTTCTCCCTTTCACTTGAATGCTACACCTTTTTGTTTAACTGCCTTTTTCACTTGAGTGCTACGCTTTTTGTATCCATATTTTTCTTCTCCTTTTCACTTGATTGCTACGCTTTTTCACTTGATTGGTAAGCCTTTTTGTTAAATTGTTTTCTTTTTCATTTGATTGGTAAACCATACTGTCTTCACTTTTTTCGTAAACGTTAACCTTCCTGTATTAACACTGGCTGTATAGCTCTTCTATTTTTCTTTTTTAAGTAACCATTTCTTTTACTTTATTTGGTTTTTTTGCATCGGTGTTATTGTTATATGAACCTCTAAACAGTTGAATGTATTAAAGGTAACTGTAGCCAGAAGCCGTCTGATGAGACCTCGTGGCGGGGGTCGAAACGTGTCTGGCTTGTCTTGGCAGCAAAATGGATCCTGAAGTCAGTTTCAGGTGCCAAGGTGGAAAATATAGTTAGATAAGGTATCAGCCAATAGCTGCTGGGTAAAGGAACAACTTTCCTGATAGAACTATCGGATACAGTGCTGTCTGTGCAGGTTAGTGAGAGCTAAACATCAAAGCATCAATCAAAGCGAGGTCTGTTCATTGTTAAAGTATGCATTGAGAGCGATTAGCATGCTAACCTCGAGACACCTTTTTTGTGGAAAATTTTTCTTGCACATGCTCTAATTTGGTGTATCGATCAACCCTATGTTCGTCTGCGTTCGGCATCGATCTGACCTTAAATGTCTCGTCAGCATCTTGTAGCAGCTTGTCTAGAAACCAACAACTGAAGGAGAAATCGGAGTTAAGAAAAGACATCTTGACAAGAATTCGGTACTAGAATTGTGTTCTTTACAACTTTGAACATCTATGAGGCGAAGACACCACCACCGTATAGCTCCAATACACGGGACTTAGGCAGTTAAGACCATCAATACTGTTTACTGTCGGCTTAAGAATTTTAGGTCTACATCTACTCATCAAGCAGCCGAAAACTTTAAGTTTTCAGTCAATCTTGCCACATAATTCAGGATTTGCTGTGTATCTGATAACCGACATGGGAGACTTTGGCGTCATAACGCATGTGCTGCACAATTGCTTCAATCTGCTGACGTTGAAGAATATAAAACACAACGCCAAGTACACGCACAGATGCCATATTGAATGTCCGAGATTGCATCAACTACTTGCTGGAGGATGGCGACATTTTATGGAAGATATATAAGTTAACGCTTTGAATAATTTCTTTAAAATTAGCTATGTTTGCCTAAAAGTTAGGTTCAAGAATTTTTATTTTAATGTCGAAGTTCACTTAGTCTTTTAAGGAGTTTTGGGTTTTTCAACTAAGAAGCTATTGTCGTAACTAGGTTGCAAGCTAAAGTTAGATGTTCAACACACCGAAACTCAAAGACGTTTTTCCACAGCTTAGCATAAACGCCCTCCATTAAAATCATAAAACAGACAAAACAGAAGGCATTTATCACCAGGCAAATGTTTACTATTGAGTGTAGCTGTTTCCTCCGCTTCCGCTGTTTTTACTTTTCTTAGATACCATTTCTACTGTGTTCTTCAATCGCACAATGGGGAGAATGGAAGCAACATTCTCCTGTGCTTTTTAATGGTTATTAACATTTCGTGAAATTGGAAGGAATTGGTGGAAGGACCTGGCAACCCAACTCATAATTTACTCAGCTAAGTTGATGAGTATGCAGAGTAAAATTCGATTAAAAGACCATTAGATCAGTGCTTCTTGACTGGGGCAAGTGATAGAAATGGGGGACGAAAAAGTCCCACCGTTTTTTACCAAAATTATCCAATAACAATTATCAACCAAAAACGCTGAATGTCTGGCTCAGTGAAACTTTACTCGTTATGAAGTTTACACTGCATTCACAGCCAGCACTCTACACATAATGCAAATATAGCTGATGTATATTTAAATTTAGAATTTCAAGTTGCGATGGGCATGGGGGGTGAAAAAGGTCCCCCTGTGTCTATTGCAACTTGAATTAAAATAATCTTTGTCAATTTAAAGGTAGAGGTTTTAGAAGGAGGTGCAAAACGTAAAAAATATTTTAAACATGTGTCAAGTTTCCAATTAGCTCTTAAAACTACATAAACTTGACTTTCGAAACACTAGAGTTCGAAACTTTTATGTCCATTTCAGAGCTTCTCAGACCGCATTTTTCAGTCTTTCCTATATTAGAGCTCGGCCTCCACTAACGATTCCGCTTCTGCAGCCTATTTTTAATCCCTTTTGCCTTCCGAGCAGGCTATTAGCTTTCCGCCATCATAGTTGCTATTACCAAGCGGGGGGCAACAGCAGTCGGATTCACGACTGTTGCTGCCTTGGGCGTGACTGAGGTGCTTCGGTGCCAATAACCGTATGGTAATTTTGCTTGGGGATCATGTTTCTATCCATGATCTTCGTCTCTCCGCCTCTTGACTGCGGTCTGCGGAGAGCACCACTTACGGGCCACGTCGTGTGCCTAAACAGTGGGTGAGCCCTGACCAAAAAAAATATTGAATGTCCTCCACGCTGTGACGACAACGAACACATGATAACTGGAACCTCATCCAAGTAAACCGTTTGTATTTTTGTATTCGCATGAAATCTTGTCGATAATAATTTTACTTCCTTTCATGTGTTGTATGAACATAACAATTATTAATTCTTAACAATTAGTCCAAAATTTTGAGATACTCTCAATTCAAGTGTCGCTTTGACTTTAAAGGGCCGTATTCACAAAGCTCTGGTAGCCCTACCAGTGGTAGGGCTACCAGTGGTAAGGTTACCGGTGGTAGAAAAACCAATTGGTTACGCTAGCGAATTCATAACCAATTGGTTAGCTTACCAGTGGTTACTTACCGAGACTTTATTTCAAACACAAGCGCTGCCTGCTGTTGTTCTGGTACAATTTTGCGTTATGTGTTGTTTAATGTGCAGTCGTTTTGGTTTTTACGTTTTGTACTTCTTGCACCTGTTGTTAAATTTATAATTAGAATGATTTGTGCGAGACTTTAACTTTAATTTTTATGACAGCATTAATTTAGACTGCATTTTTAATTTTTTTAAAAATTTTTGTTTGAAATTTTATAATTTGGCTTGCACATAATTTTAATGTTTAAATTTTTGAAGTTTTCTAAATTCTAATTTGAACATTTAGCGTATGTTCATGCTGTATCAAATATATAATCTATACTTCGATTTGATCTTATTAGCATCGTACTTATCAAAAGGATTGGTTCGGTCACGAAATACGCGTTGTCGATTTAACGAACGCCTACTGGCGTAATCCATCAAACCAATCATGTGAGACATTACTATCATAATTAGATATCTGAAAAGAAGCTGCAATGCTTTCGCTGGCCCATTTGTAAGAATAGAAAAATATTCAAGCTTTTTTGGTTTGCAGGGCAGTTCCCTGTATAAAAGTTAATCTTTAGAGTGAAAATTAAATTTTTCAAAAACTAGAAGTTTTTAAATATGCTTAGGAACAACAGCGAAAGCGTTTTATAGAATTGTGACTGTACGATTTGCAGAAAACACAGGAAATACCAACCTGCAAACCACCACTACGCGTGGTTTGCAAATTAACCTCTTGTATGCTACCACTGGTAGGCTACCATAGGTAGCTCCATTTTCATGAATTCGCATTGAAGGGTTAACCAATTGGTTTAACCGTTGGTAGGCACTGAAGCCTACCACTGGTAGGGCTACCGGAGCTTTGTGAATACGGCCCTTTGAATTAAATATTGTTTAGGGCGATGGCAAACTTCAAATACCAAGAATTGGCAGCAACAGGAAGCGTCCTGTTTGTTTGGGTGAGTACTAAGACTTGCAGATTCAAATCCCTATAAAATTTAATGACTTAGTATCTATTAACATTTAAAAACTAAAGCTAATACAACGGGAGGCAAATAAGAAGTTTGAAAAGCGAAGAAACCAAGAAACCGCATTTTAGATTTGTTTTCCAGTTTGTAAACATGGAAGAATCTTCTAAGAAGGAACTGATTGAATTAGCAACATCGACAGCCTTTGTTAACTTAACTCAAACTATATATTTCGTGACCGAAGAGAGACTACAAAGCCTTCTGGTTTTTTCAGATTGGAGGTTCCATGCACAGTTTTGTTCAGTTGGACTAATCATGGAGTTCACCTTGATGAAGTTTAGGAGATTAAACAAATAATAACCTGAATAACCAAGCGTTAGCACTATTACATTTGAAAAACACGTAGTGTTTTTCAAATGTAATAGTACTAAGGACAGATTTTCAAAATCATGTTTTACGGCCTTTTCTTTGTTTGCTTCTGAACCTTTGCTCTTTATTGCAAGCTTAAGACTTGAACACGCAATACTAGGTGTGAACCAATCTACACAGTACAATATGCCAATGTACATCAATGCCAATTTACGTCTATATACTATGTCTAGTACTACAAGAAGAAGACTTAGGTGCAGAATCATGAACAAATTTGCTGAATTTTTAAAACTGAGACTTTATGCTGACGAGATTATTTTTGACGTCACCTCCAACACTTTGATCTTCAGCCACATCTATGGAATGATTCCTTCGCACAACGTACCTTATTTGTGGGACAACAAATTTAGCGAAAGTTTGAAGTTGGAATAGCTACAGCTAGCTGTTTTTGTACACACAAGATTTTATCAAATCAAAAACTCAAATAATCATTTCGTTGCCAATTAAGTGCAGCAAATTAAGAAAATTGGAATAATTGGTTTGCTGTAATTGCTAATTATCCAAATGTTTCCAAGAAAGCTTATCAACCACAGCCATCCGAAACCTCTGACATTTGTTTTCTCTGATAGCTAGCTTCCTTATCATTTCAAAAATTGGAAAACTACGGAAGCTTTTGGAGTAAGGTCATCCCACTTTTGGTGAGCGGGCGCCAGTCGAGAGTTAGCAATTTTTACTGCTGCAGAAATTCAAATTTTTTCAACCATTTCGTACAATTTAAAGCTGCGTCCATGAAAGCTTATCCATTGATGATACAGATGCTGTGGATTGAAACGTTTAAAAACAATTGTATTGTTTTGCTGGGATACGTCTTGGTGAGCGGAGCAGTTCTTCAAGTCAAGCTATTTAGACGTAGTAATTCTATTTAAAATTCAAATTTCTTTGCGTTTTTATTAGATTATATAAAGTGGCTCATGGTGTATTCTTGCATACTCTTGAAGGTGAAATTTAGAAAGGTTGTCAATTATTAACTAACTAAATTATTAATTCTTTTCAAATTAATTAACTGCACATAATTTCAGGGATTTCTTTAGAGGTCCCGACTGTACCACTAAGATGTCTACGGAATATGAAGGTAAGTTGAAATTTCCATGGTTATGCTATCCATTTTATTTTGTTACATATTGGCAAACAGGGGATTCACACAATCTACTGCAAAACTCACGTTAGCACTAGTTACAAAACTTTTGAGCAAAGTCACTACTCAGTCTGACAACACACAAAATAAAATTTATTGTTCGATTTGTTTAAGCATCATAGTGTTTAAATGCCAAGATCATAGCATCACATAAGCGAAAAAAGTTTTTTGCAAAAAATGCTGCATGTTGCGTCGCATGCTGAAATTTGTTAAATTCATAACTAAAAATAAAGTGTATGATAACAATAGGTGTACGCTGTTATGCCAAAGCTATGTTGCGGCGAATGTTCTTTCCACTCTCCAAAACAACCGCAAAAGCCTTATTATTACCTTGAGTTTAGACTATTCCTTGGTTTTTTCGTTGAGCATAACATATCGCGACAAGTCCAAACTACGCAGTCATGACATTAAGCCTATTTTAGTTAATTTTGTTGACGCTGAAACAGAAATAGGTGTGGGGGATGAAAAGGTCCCCTTTGCTTTCGAATTGTATACTACTACGCATACACCTAGGCCGTTCAAAGGTAATAAGGTAGCCTCTGCATTTTCTTGCCGCAAACATGCAATTAGGAATCCGAAGGATTCATTCTGGTATGTACGAGCAATACCAAGTCTCAAACGTGTCTGTTGCCAGCCGGTAACAATCAAATTATTTATATATAGGTCTGGTACGACAGTACCCGAAATCCCCCGTAATTGTATCAGTTTTATCCGAGTTCTTCAAGGAGTTGGCCGTGCAGGGGGGAAACCCCTCGGATGGAGCTAACGGGGGATCATGATGCAGTTAAAGCATTGTGATCAGTCCTGCTCCGGCAGTAGCCTTGCCTTCAACTCGTATAATTGCTTATACGAGGTGAAATGACCCGATTATGAAATTAAGTCAAGACAATACGGTAACTTCTGCTAATCCTGTTTTTGTTTCAGGACCTTCCAACGCAAGAGTTACCATTACCATCTTCAGTTGCGGGGGAATCAGAGCCAGTGGTAGTCAGTATTCAGTTTGTGGTGAAGGAAGGAGTTCTCTATCCAGTATCGCCATTAAACGCACCCGCCATTGACTGATTCCCAGAATCGTGACTCAGACTTTAGCGATAAACAATAAACTCTACTATGAAGAACAAATCGCCACTTGGACTTATACTACGCTTTTAGTTGTAGAATAGTTTTAGCTTCTAGCTTAGATTTGCAACATATTTAACCGTGCCTGGCTATAAATAAACATTTAATAAGTAAGGGATAGCTTTCTTCATTTGCATGATTGCTTATTCACACTTTAGATTTCCACTCAGTCTGTCCAATTGTCCTAAGTTTGATCTTCGTCATGGTGGTAACTGATCTGTATATTTGGCATTTGCATCATTGTCTAGTTGACTCAGCTACTGCTTCATCTTCTCTCTATGCATAATGAAATAGAAATTGAATGTTATGGAGTCGATTCAGGAAACGTTTCTAACACTGCTGCGACATATTATAACTTTGATATTTTTCGCATAATGAAATAAAGCAAAATCAAAAAAGCTAAACATATCAGTGTATTAAACTCATCCACTGAACTATAAAGTTGAACTTGAAGTCGAATTTCTATTGATCTATGCAGCATGAAATTTTCAGCATCCATATCCAATCCGGAATCTAGATAAATTTCAGCTGAAACGCCGAAACGCGATTTCAGCAGTAATTCCAGTCTTGGATGTGATTAGGCATTGCCAGCACTAATGAGTTTTGTGTTGAAATTTTTCCTTTGACTTACCGCCTTCCTATATGTCCACTTGTGTTGCTGGATTTCTGTTAGTTTTTGAATTAACTTATTTGTCTGAAAACTGAAAGTCAGTTTTACGATAAAGTTGATTTTCACTCTGAACCTTTACCTAATAATCAGGAACTGAATTTGTAGGACTGAGTTGTAGCGCCGACGGTCTGATGGACATGCCTGAGACCACTTTACCAAAGACTATTATTTGTACTGTTGGTATTAGGAACCCCTTCCAAATTGAAAGCGTAGATTTCAACCTTATAATTTCTACCGTATATACGGTTTGACAAGGTATCTACGCTTTTCAATGAACCAGTTTTTACAGTTGACTTTTAGACTAAGCACTAAGTTACGTGTATGCAGTGCGATACAAAGCACAAAGCAAAACTGAACAGGCTTTGCAGCAGCCTTTAGGAAAGGTATATAAAAACTTAAAAACATGAATACAACCTACGGTTGTTATAAACGTTTTATTATATTAAAGCAAACTACGGTAGTAATATACGCTTCTAATTTGGACGAGGTTCCTTAGCAGGCTGGAGAGCTAGTCGCTGGTTTAACAGATGCAACAAGAGGTACATATTCAGAATGTTGTTTACCTGACAACTAGTGCAAATAATGCACAGCAAGCGGACAATGCCACTACACCAGCCACACAGCACCCAATAATTAGGATAATATGATAGCAGTCTCCGTTTATTGGAATGTACATGTCACTGTCTTCAACAAAAATAACAACTTAAAGCATTACTGAAGAATAGCAGAAAATGGATTTTTGAGAACAACTCGATGGCATATATACAACATATTTAAAAAGCTACTCCTGATAGTTGGTCCTGTTGTTTCAGCAACCGATTTAAGGGGGGGGGGTCGCTTTGGTACAAAATCAATAGTATCTGATTTCGCTCATTTTAACACACATTATAGGTACAGATGTTCGCAAAAACAAGAATAAATATTGGAGTTCGAAATTAAGCTATGCTAGAGTTGTTCAGTTTCAAACCCACCAAACTTGAAACTGTCGGTGATAAACCCTTCAAGGTCACGTGGAGTCCGAACGCAAGCGAACATAGAGTTGACCAATACGCCAAATTAAAGCATATGCAAGGACAATATTCCACTGAAAATGTGGCTCGAGGCTTGCCAACCAATCGCTCACAATGCATACTTTAATTGTGAAACAGACCTCAAATTGACGCACTGTGTAGTAAGAAGTTAGCGCACAGACAGCGTTTTAGACCCATAGTTTTATTAGAAAAGTCGTTCCTCATCCCAGTAGCTATCGGTTAAAACCAAATATTTACTATATTTGGAAAAATTCAAAAATTGACTTTTTCCAAAAAAGGCGCCGACATAACAGAGCATCTCATCGTTTGAGCATTTCTTCCCGCCAAGTACCTTGGCAGATATGAGAAAACGACTTGGCCAAATTTGGTGGCTTTTGACTTGATTGTTGGTGAACAGTTATCAAAAGAATCTAAAATTGCGAAAAATTGCGTTTTTGAGCAAAAATTGCAGTTATTGTGTCCAATTTTTTGAATTTACTGCAAGAAGCCTAGAGATGGGACTGGCATCAAAAGCATGCTTAATATGCACAGAGTGTGGCTATCATACGTGTGCTTGGGGGGGGGGGTTTGGGGGGGGGTTTCACCCCCCCGACTTGAGCTCTCACCCCCCCTGAGGGGTCCCTCACCCCCCCAGAATCCGGATTTTTCCAGTAAAAAACCGGAAAAATCCGGTTTTTCGGCGGCCTTCGGCCGCCCTTCACCCCCCCCCCAGAACTTTCCCTCCTGCACATGTCTGGTGGCTATCTATATGCCATTCTGCGTCTTCTGTCAATCTTTCAGAACAAAAGAAAGAGTACAATTGGTCCTGTTTTTCGTGGTCAAAAAACGGCCGATTTTACAAGAATTCTGACTTTGAAAATTCCCCAAAAATCCGTCGTTCAGCGCAATTGCACCAAAGTAACTCGTTGCACCATACAGTATTTCCTAAACATATGTGCAAAATGTGTGCAAATGTGCAAAAACATATCTTCCATACAGCGAAAAAGTTTTTGGACACAAACATTTTAACCTAACTTTTTCATTTTCCTATGTTTAACACATGTCGAGGCCACCCTTGAAGGGCTGCACAGGACGATGGAAGCAATATTACATTATTATTACGCACTTGTCTTGTTTCGCGGACTCATTTGGAGTACAAACTATGTAAAAAAAGAGCAATATCGGAGATGGTCGGCCAAAAAGCGACCCCCCCCCTTAAGGAGGGGTTCCATGAAAAATTTTATAGTCACCGATTTTGCCCGTTTTACATATAAATTAGATACATGCATTGCATACAGTTACCCACATACATATACGTTAATCACACACCTACATATTATGTTTCCTCCACTTCGCCGCGAGCTACGAGTTATTAACTGCTTGCAACTTGAATATTGGGTGAAAAAGAGAGTACCGCTTCAGACTAAGGCAATTTTACTTGTAATTTTTTTAATAATAAAATTGTAAATAATTTTACTTAAATTTATTCATTAATGCTTCGTAGTTTACTAACTGCATGAATGGAAGCTTCATTTTCATCATCTTTATTTGCAAATTTTATGTGTCTGAACTGTCAATTTATTTCAATCAATCAATGTATGAACTAAAATTAACTTTTAAATTTAACTATTTTGTCTTGCAACTCAGAACTTGGATTTGTTTTATTTACTCTTTACTTCAGATTTCAGAATCCAATTAAACTTAAACTTTATTCCCCCAAAATTGGAGGCGGTCTAGAAATATATATATATATATATATATATATATATATATATATATATATATATATATATATATACAAGGTTTTTAACATGCTGTACTGGCATTATAGCTTCCGTTGAAATATGCTACATCTAAACTACGCATATCATAACGTTAAAAACTGAAAATTCAAAAAATCTTAATATTTTAAACAATTGTAGGTTTCAATCTGTGTGTACATTTTCGTAGCTCTCCCGAATCATAACCTATAAGTTATTATTAAATTATTTGTTAAATATTTGATGAGAATGCGTTTACTTTGTACGCAATTTCAGTCAATCTTTCAAAAACTTTAAAAATTAAAAATTGAATTCTTGGTATTCCGGGGCGGACAAACGGCATCCAAAAGTTTTGTAACCAATTTTGCTCAAATGTTGGTTCCAGGGGGTGTCAGACACGTTGAACACGAATCTGAGTTTCATTTTTCTATACCTACGGCTTTTCGTTAGCTCAGCATTATGATAAGTTTACAACTTTAGCTTACAATATAAGCTAACGAAAACCTGAATTGAAAACTAATTTCTGATACGTGTTCAGCATCCATGAAGGCACCTAGAATTAACTCATCCAACAAAATCGACAACCAGACAGCTTTTTGTTGGTTTTGCACCTCCAGCTTAAATTTCAACTCTCTAAAATTTTAATTTATTCATTTTTTAAAAAAACCTTGAAATCTTCTTTATACCAGCATCAACCTGATTTGATAAATTAAACAGCTAAATTTGATAAAGTGCAAAATGAAGATACTGGTTATTTCGATTTAGAGTATTTGTTGAATTTGATGAATTCCATTCAATGATTCAACTCAATTTGGCATAAGTTTTATTACAATTTAGTTAATGAATTAAAACTGCAAAGACGACCGGTTTGAGGACGGCATAACATCGATTCAACTATCACTTCACCTATTAAACAAATAACTGGCAAAAAATAAAACGTAGAATCGTTTGAGTTATTCTTAAATTGCACCCAAAACTGATGGATCATGTGTTGCTAACTTCACAGTCGCTCTGAAAGCTGGTGCAAATCTTCCCCCGGGGGAAGTTTTGCACCGGTGCAAAACTTCCGGGGGGAAGATTTGCACCGGTGCGAAACTTCCGAGGGGAAGATTTGCACCGGTGCGAAACTTCCGGGGGGAAGATTTGCACCGGTGCGAAATTTCCGGGGGGAAGATTTGCACGGGGGAAGATTTGCACCGTGACACCGGTTCTTGCAGGATTAACCTTAGCTAGATCTTTGCTTTACGTATTTTAACGACCAGCAACGCCGCTGTTGAGGCTTGGTCTCAAAACCTTAAAGCATTAACTTAAATTTGGTACATTTTCGGATCATACTTCGAAAAGAAAAAATGTTCCCCGCATTAACAGCTTTCGATTCTGGTCAAACTTGTCTTGTTTTGGGAAACTTGAAAAATCTTCAATTTTTGCCATACAGGTGCCAGACCGGTAAATTCGGATGCATCGACTAAGTTGGGCCACTTACCCATAATTGTAGTCTTAGACATAATTGTAGTCAAAACTGAGCCACAGCTACAAAAATAACGTAAAACGAGACATTTTGCCGTTTGAAATCTGCTGATGTGCATGGTCTCACGTTGTAGGCAAAATTCGAAACTTTGGACAAAACCAAATTTTTCGTGACAAAAACACGAATCTGTGCGAAGATTATCAGCATCATGTGGTATCGTTAGAACGGACTATTTATACATACGGTAATTAGTTAGGATTAGAGTTTTTAATTAGGCCTTTGAAGTTTTGTAATGGGGGGCTTTGGAACCGCCTCCGTGGGAAATCCGATGGACATGGACCCCATCAAATGGAGATCCCCACAGGTGTCCTCTGGCATCCGTCTGGTCAACGGCGCTAAATGGTTTCCGATTCTGCGGGGTATGGCTGATCCTTCCCCTTTCTGTTTTTATCTTCAGTCATGTCGGAGCTGGATACTTCCTGACCTTAAATTATGCTACCGAGCAGGTGGACAATCTCTATCGCCCTATTCTGGCCTTCCCTTCGTTGTCTGCCTTGCAAAGACGTGTGCTGGGCCTGGAGGTGGAGGCTCCCAATATGGATGCATAATCCGCCTGCCGCCATGAATGAATGAATGAATGAAGTTTTGTAATGATTAATCAAATTTGGAACAACCCTTAGTGTTCAGTTACGAGAAACGTAATTTTTCACAGTCAGCAAGTTTAAAAAATTCTTTAAAAATTCAGGCCTAACTAAAAAATCTAACTCCAAAAAATCAGTATAGACGTTTCTAATGATACCAAATTATGCTGATAATCTTTGCTCAGTTACGACAGTTTTGTCACTAGACAAGAAATTGAGACCTTTTCGGTTTCCTATGTTTAACACATACTGGCATAAACCTCTAGGTGAAATTATTTGTTAGTTGTAAGAGATTCGACTTTAATTTCAAAAACCTGTTAAAATATAGCAATCGGACAACGAAGTATGTGACAATAAGAAAAATATGAGTTGGTCGGGAAATGGGCCGAAAATTTATCATCCTTTAAGGTGCTGGTTTCCTTTTGTGCAGTGCTTTTTTAGTAATTTTTTGAACCGCTATAACTTTCGTAATTTCGGGAGTTGGAAAGAGCTTTATACATCGTTTTAAAGCTTATTCTCTGTACATTCACATGAGCTTACAAACTGGCAAAAGTAGCAAAAAAATTGCAGTAATTTTTTGACATACTGACATCTAACATGAAGAATATAGACCAAAAATCTTTGAACATCGATTTCTCAAAACTGAAAAATCGGCCAAAAGTTCTTCATGTGTCACGATATGAAGGACATATGGGCCGAGGGACGTTTTTTTGGATTTGGCTCAACAAGTCTCAATACTCCAGAAAATCCGGCAAATGTGCGATGGCACGAAATTTCGCAAATTCGCATTGAGTTTTCTTGCTACTCAATATGTTTTAGCCCAAACCAAGAAAAACGTCCCTCCGCAGAAGTGCGAATTTCAGATTCTGCCAAAAATTTCCGGAATCCGTCGAGTAGTTTTTGAGAAATCGATGTTCGAAACAAAATAATCGCAGTTTTGCTAAAATGGTTTTTCGGCCAAATCTCTAGTTGAAGGCAATAAATCCGGCTACTAGGCATGCATAAAATGTGCATTTGGACGCTGTATCGATTGAGTATAAATAAGCCAACTTTGTCCTTAACATGTGGCAGTAATTTTGAAAAAATTGATTTCCTCAAAAATGGCCATTTTTTGACCCTAAAAACAGTTTTTTGCTTATACCGACTTAACCACTGAAGACAGCTCAAAAGTTGTAGGAGCAAAAATGTTTGTTTTCGTGTCCTCTTTCCAGCCATAGCAACCAATCCCGTGTCTTGTCTACTTACTGGGAGCCTAAGGCGAAAAACCAAAACTTTCTCATCTTTTGGCCGAAAACTACGGGACTGGTCCCAGAATGTTAAAGAGCACGGAAATAGGTTATATCGTAAGTTTTAGCCATTTACGCAAAGGATTAAAGCCGCATGAGTCAAAAATACCCGAAAGGAAACCAGTACCTTAAGGTACTGGTATCGCTTTGTGCAAATTTGACCTTACAGGCTTGAATTCGGTATGAACGTAGACGAAACTTTCTAAATGTGCTATTTTGGTGCTCTTTAACATTCCAGCACCAGTCCTGCATTTTTAGGTGCAAAGATAGGAAAGTTTCGGTTTTTGCCATTATTCTATCAGTACATTGAATACATTGCCGAAACACCAGATTGGTTGTGATGGCTGGACAAAGGGTACCAAAATGAACATTTTTGCTTTTACAACCGTTGAGCTATCTCTAATAGGTAAGGCAGTACTATTAAATTACTCAGAGCGAGACTAAATGCACATTTTACAGTGCATAATGGCTGATAATATTGCTTTAAAGTAATGATTCCTTTTGCGCACATGTTGCTAGCATACAGCATAAATCAAGCCCAAACGTGACAAACTTCCGAAAATAAGTTCTTCAGACAGACTAATCAGAGTAAGGCAGACTTCAGGTAGACACTCCGCAAAATGCCGCGTCAAAAATTCGACATTTCCGTCCAGGACAGTTTAGCCGATTTATGACAGTTGGGCAGCAGCTGAATAGTTATGATTATATTCACTAGAAATATCTGGTTGAGCTCTACATTTTGCCTTTAAAAGCATCTTTCTTGCTTTCCCTATCGTGTATATAGATAATTTCCTTATTTTGGCTTGCCCTTTCCGCAGAAATAAAATAATTCATAAATTCTTGAGCTGCAAAGCCGTAAACCTAAACTAAGGGCGCCGATCTGACGGTCTTACAGGAACAAATTATCCCAGGCATGATCGTCTTCCAAATGCTATCCCGTTGGCTGTTATCGTAAAAACGTAGTTATTTGTTTAAAAACAAAATTTTCCAGCGTCTGTGGGGCTTTCGCCGTGCAAGCCACAGGGTTGACAGTTAGCAGATCTGTTCTGCACAAGACTACCCCGGGACACTTCTTATGTTGCTCCAACAGCCACCTTCTAGCTAAAGTGGTCGCTTGCTAAAGGTTGGGAAAAGTAGGCAAGATTCAGGTTACTCATACATTTTCATAACGAAGAGCTATTTTTATTGGATATAGGCAGCGAATGTTATAAGCGATATCTCGCGAAAACATTCAATTCAGTCTGTATAGATTTGGAAAATTACATTTAATCTAAAATGTGTGAAGAAAATTCTAGAAAACTAAAATTAGTTTCATGGTACCCATTAAAAGGAGAAAGTGCTAAGCTATAGGTAAGACGACAGACGTCACAATTAGAAATTAATTTTTCGTAAAACTAAAACACGGAATATCATTGGTAAGTCAACATATGTCAGTGTCTGCTCTGAAAACGCGACGTCCCACAAGATAATTTACACATGTTTCCTTTTATTTGCGTATGCATTTCACCAGGAATATAAGTACGACAAAATAAATTTGCTTACCGCAGTCATTTGTCAAATTGACTGAAGAGTGATGCATTGATGACTTCATTATTTTCACTGCAGCCGTTGTTGGCGCAGCTAAAAGATTTGGAGAATGTTTAAACTGCGTAAAGTTACTAGCAACATCTCTAATTTAAAGTCGCATTAAGTCGCTGTTTCATTTCAGTGTTTACTTTTAGTGGGGTCATTATGCACTTATTACTTGTCACTTATCACATTCACTTATCACTGCAGTAGGTGTCCCTTTGAACCTACCACTTATTGTTGTTGATGCCAAAGTGCGAGGGATGGAGCTGAGAGTTGTTAATGTAGAAGTCTTTGTGGTATCCAATGTAGTGCTGAAAGTTGTTGTCTTAGATGTTTTGGCTGCAGTAGACTGAGTGGTTGTTGAAATAGTCGTAGTGAGTGCTTTCTCAGCTGTTGAAGTTGGGTGGGTAGTTGTCGATGTTTGAGTGGTTATTGTGAAAGAAGTGGTTGTTGTAGATGTCGTGGTGGTTCCTATTTTAAACTGCTGACTGTTTATATTAACTCAATGACAAATTTATTTGCATAGGCAAAATTTTTGGATAACGTGTGGGAACGCATAGTGAAAAGTAAGGTGCTCTGGTTTTAATGCCTTGGTTTTCTTCGCAGTAGGCACTTGATATAAATTATTCTACAAACAAATTTAATATTTCAAAATCTTACTGCATGGTTGATGTGAGAAAAATAATTTATTTTGATTTACCAACATCGAATCTAGTCCTGGTTACTGCACGAATAAAACTGAGGACAAACGACGTCGACGAAGAGAATAAATTTTTATACGAATCGAATCTTCAGATTTTAGTATAGGCTTTGTGACGACCCAATTTTGACTAAGCTGAAATGAAAATGTTACTAACATACGACAAATAGTTTCTCAACTAATTGCAACTGTACACTGTACACTCCAACCTATGCAGTTTGTGAATGCGCCACCTCCTTGCTTTGTGAAAACATAGTGGTCCAAGTAGTAGGGTTCATTAGAAAGTTTGGCATAATCTTCATTCGTTGTCAGTTCATACATCCCATTTACAGAATAGCGATAGACTGCTGCATAGTTGGTACTTGGAAGCCAATCGGGTACTTGATTCATTACCCAACACAGGATGAATTCCCTCATAAATCTGTTGTTTTCTTTTATTAAAGCAAGTAAATCTGAAAGTTAAATGCACAAAAGGAGACTGAAAAAATAGATAAAACTTAAATTTGTATGAATGGACTTTGAAATTGATAGCGTTATGATGAGAATATAGACTTTCTTAAGCCACGTTGTCTGCACTACTACACTGGCCCACCACGGTCTGTAGTTTCCAGTCCTATTTTAGGTTTTTAATTTTATTGCTTCATACATACAGATACAGCTACTTACGACAGATGTATAAGGCACAATAATTACAGTTGGGCCAGAGGCAGACTGCTGTACAAGGGATATTGAAAAGTAAAAGACAAAAGTAAAATAATTGCTGTGTCATATTGCGACTCAAGTATCTAAGCTACTGAACTAACGCTAGATACTATTTAGTGCAAACATAAGCAGTGGATGGGAAAACATGAACTAACGTATTTCTTTTAATTTAAGAATTCTTTTGCTATTATTTCACTACATATCACCTCCCAACTGAATTTCAAGCATGCTTTACTGATCAGGACGGACAAACGGGGCGCGGTTTTTCCCACGGGGACCACCGACGGCGGGCCCACCGGAGCTTGTCACAACAATAGGCTTTTGCTTTTGTTTGTATGGTGACACTTTACTGAAACCGGTTTCTATTGGCTGGCTGACTGGCGGCTGCTATGCCTCTGTAACTTCGACGTGGCGGCTCCAGTTTAGGTCCAATCGAACGTTAGGTTTAACTGTACGATAAGGAACCAGCCACGTATGTCACAACTGCAGGCGTCCCCTTTCCAAGAACGTCTTGCACTTTACCTTTAACGACCGTTACGGGCAGAACAGTACTTTGATCCTTATGTTGAACTTGTATTGTTGTTGCACCCAGCACCGGAATTTTGGAACCAGTATAACTTTCCAACTTGAGGTGAGACTTTGACAATGACTGTCCTCCAACACGAACCCATGTGGACTCTGACAGCAGTGTCAAACACGATCCAGTGTCAACGACGAGGTCACTCGGACAGCCATTAAGGGCAATGGAAACAGTAATAGGTTTAGTCAGGTTAGGCTTAATTTGATGTACTCTTATAGTTCCACCGTATAGGATTCATCACCACTGTCACTGTCACTGGTTGCACCCGGGTCAACAAGATGGGCACGGGCACCATCCTTGCGCTTTTTGGAATGTGCAGGAGCCGTCTTGGTACCGCCAAGCTTGGACTCACGACAGACCTTTGAAAGATTGCCAGCTTTCCCACACGAATAGCAGGAAGAGTTACGATACTTGCAATTCTGTCGGAAATGGGTCTGGGAACCACAGGAAAAACATTTACCAGAGGGTGCAGTTTTCACGGATTTGCGTTTCTGAACCTTAGTAGCGTGTACAGAAAAAGCGTCACTTTGGGCAGGTGCCATTGTTTTTGACTTAATAGTAGCCGACTCAACGTTTACCGCGATTTCTACAGCTCTAGAAAAGCATATGTCCTGTTCATGAGACAAGAGAGTCTTGCGTATAGCTTGATCTTTCAGTCCCGCCACAAATCTGTCCCTCAAGGCACGGTCAAGAAACTGGCCGTATTCGCAGAACGTAGCAAGCCGTTGCAGTTCCGCCACAAAATTAGGAATACTTTCTTGAGGCTTTTGGTCTCGTTGATTGAATTCGAAACTTGCGGCAATTGGGGAAAGTTTAGTTTTGAAATGCAATTCCAGTTCAGTTACAATATCGTTAAATGTTAGATCATCAACATCTCTGGGTAGAACTCTGTTCCGAAGTATTCTGTAAATATCAGGCGATAAAGAAGTCAAGAGGAAACCCGCTTTCCTCTCATCAGAAATTTTATCCGGAACTGGAAGATTCACACTCAGGAATTTTCTGAATCGCTAGACGTATATTGGCCATTCGTCGGAATTAGGATTGAAAGGTTCTGGCACTCCGAACAACTGAGTAGCCATGACAGTGTGCCAAATGAAATGAAGTATCTAAGCTACTGAACTAACGCTAGATACTATTTACTGCAAACATAAGCAGTGGATGGGAAAACATGAACTAACGTATTTCGTTTAATTTAAGATTTCTTTTGCTATTATTCCACTACATATCAGCGATCAAGAAGTAAAAAGTAAAAGAAGGAAAATAGGTTCGAACAATACTTTCAGTGTAGGTAAACAGAATCCTCGGAGTCAGCGCATACTTGAAGTAAGTTTGGGACTATTTCGAGTGACAGAGCACAAAGCTACGGTGCCTGCAGTCAGAGCAAGACAAGACAAGAATTTCCAAAAACTTGTTCAGCGTTGTGCAGTGTATGTTAGGTGTAAATTCGATGTAGACTGAGTGCTAAGCTAACGCAAACTATATAACACTTAAAAAGATGTTTAAACGGTTTAACTTTTAGTTCGCTGTATAAATTTGAATTATGAAATATGTATGAATTTATGTAAAAGTCAATTTCATTTATTTTTATAATTACGTTTAATTCTAGTTTATTTTTATTGGGAGGATAGCTATATAAAGAAGATCAGTTTAGTTTATTTAATTTTTATTTCTGTTATATAATTCAGATTTAAACCATGGTTTTTGCTCCATGAAACTGAAAACTTTCACCTCCCTGTTATCTTTCATCTCCCTCCTCCCTGTTACTTTCATATAATAGAGTTGCGGTATGAAATTATCTCTTTAGTAAACTATGTAGCATACGTCTATACATATTTATATGCTATTTTTGTTATGAATTGTGAATATGTAACTGTTTTTCTGGGAAAATTATGGGATTGCCAAACTTATCTGGATCACCCACTTGCAATGACCTCCAAACCGAGCAGCTTGGCTTTTTCATAATGCACTTTACCATACCAAACATAAATATCATAAACCTATGGGAAGGGGAAGAGAAAAGAAATGGTCACTACTACGTGATCTCTCCCAGTTTTTTACTAAAACCAGTCACTCTGTCCTTTTTTGTTTAAAGCCATTCTCGGCGGGGTTTTTGTGTGTCGCTTGGCACACATGCGTGTAAAGTGTACGTTCATACGTGAAGATTTGTCAAACTAAGCGAAACATGAAAGCCCAGGCCCATTTTCTGTGTTGCCTAGATTAATTTATTAATTAATTAAAGATTAATCAGGTGGAAAACCGATTTAGTCAGCTCCTTTCACACAGTATTTATGAAAGCCAAACAAGAATAGATACTCTGCGCTTTCTAAATTTACCAGTTCCAGAGGATTAGCAGCTGGCAAGTGGAAAAACCCGCTCTACTAATTGCAATACTGCCTGCATGTTTGTGAAATCGATTAGCGATTAAACTGTTCACGTGGGATTGTTCAGTCCTTTTAACTGTGTTGATTGGTTGGAATTGCCTAAAAGTAACATAACATCAGTGTTTGCATACCAGTATCCGTGGTGGCAATGTGTTTATTCAACTCAGAGTAATATCCCCGCCAGAGCGGCAGCATAGATAGTCCAGGAACTGATGTGGTGGTGCAGTGACCATGTACTCCTTTGAGCTTAAAATGATCCGAGCCTTCCTCTTTGTCGATAGTGTATATAGTATCGGCCATGAAACCAGCTATGTCTGTCGATTTCACATAAATCGTTCTGTCGTCACATGCTAAACAAATGTAGACGACCAGACATGTGCAGGAGGCGAAATTTGGTTTAGAGTTTGATTGGTTCGCCCAAAAAACCGAAAAAATCTGGATTCTTCGGAAGGTTGGAGGTGAGCTCCAGGTCAGGAGTGGAGAAAACCCGAACCTGCCCTCGTATGGTTCAGTTTAAGTGGGATTCTGTGGAACAGAAGCAGCTGTGGCTTAGATAATTGCTACCCGCTTATGGTATTTTACTGCTACAGCTGCTCCATTGGTATGAATCTTATTGACTAAGATGTTCGTGTAATTATCAATATTGTCATTTATAAGTTCTTGCCAGCGTACTCAAGGCACATGCAAGCTCATGTCCTGCATATTCTTGCCGGCCAATCAGTAAAGGCGTATATTCTTAAAGCCTTTCTAAATGAGGTTCAGACATATAAAACAATAAGCTTTCATTAAACAGAAAATGTTCACTGTCAAAACTTCCCGGATGGGCTGGACAACTCTCTCAACTCTCAATGAAATTTATTAGCCTCAAAGGTTACTGATAGTTTGCTTAAGGTGGTGGCATGCTTGTGTGTACTTATTTTTAGAATTCTATAACGTCCGCAATGTTTGGAGTTAGAAAGGGGTGTATACATCTTTCTATAGCTTATAACCAGCACATTCATGTGAGAAGAGAAACAAAAACTAGCATTGATGCATTCATGTGAGTAACAGAAAATTAGCAATAATTTTCTGACATATAGACCATCAATTTTTGAACAACAATTTCTAAAAACTGTATAGTCGGACAAAATTTCGTTTTGTGCCATAAGATGAAGGACCTGTGAGCCGAGAGACATTTTAATTTTTTGGATTTGGCTGAACCGGTATTAGTGCTTTAGAAAATCTGCCAAATGTGCGTAAAGTTTTGCAATTTCACATTGAGTTATCTCGCAACTTGAGATGTTTTAGCTCAAACTAAGAAAATTGACCCTCCGTAATCGTGCAAATATTTATTCCGCCAAACATCAAGCCAATGCATCCAGTTTCATAAAGAATTGGAGCTTGTATGGTCAAATTCATACAAAGGATGCTACCACCTTAAAGTGGTGATTCCGTCTGGACACTTATCGTTGGCTGACGGCCGAAACCAAGATGGCATTTGATAAAACTTTCTAAAATAAGTTTTTTAGCGTTACTCGCCGCGCAACCCTGTTTAGAAAATCGATATTTGCGTTGAGGGCAGTTTCTGCTCTTCTGACAGTTGCGTAGTAATACCTACATTTAGTCGAAAAATCTCTTTGTACTCTACCGCATACATGTGCTTGGGGGTTCACCATGCCTGAACGGGAGATCAAACTTCACTAACCCTTGTGGAAGCAAATTTGGGTACCCCTTGTGAGAGCGATTTTTCTTAAGCGTTCCTTTGAAAGCTATTTTTAAGTGATTTTCACAAAAACTTTTTAACTAAAACAACGTTTTTCGGACGTTTTGAAGCAAAAAAATAGTGATTTTAAGTGAAAAATTCCGGCGAAGCCGGAAAATGTTTGGAGAGTTTAGTCGTAGTCGTAAAACCTATTTATTGGACAATTTTCTTACCCCTTGTGGCGAATTGTCTTACCCGTTAAGGGGAGCAATTTCGGGACACCTTGTGGGTAACTTCGCCGAGGGGTAGGGGAAAATTCACCCCATCCCCCCTTGTCCACCTGTGGGTTTCACCCCCGCCCCCCCCCCATTACCTGGAGCTTACCCCTCAGAGGGTCGCTCAACCGTGTTTTTTTCTTGTAAAACCGAAAAAATCAGGTTTTCCTTCGGCCGCCGGTGACCCCCACAAAAAATCTTGCCTCCTGCACTGTCCATGTCTGCTCTACAGTATACTTTTTGAAGTAACTATCTAGCTTTCTCAATCGTGAGGTATAGCCAGCAAAATTTGAGAAAGTGGGCAAAATCCAGGTTGCGCAAGCTTTTCAGCTAATTTCTACATAACAAAAGATTTCACAATAATTAGAAAGGGTCACCAACTATTTAATAAACGTATCGAATGATGTAACCAATGTTTCACGAAAAACTTACCTTCAGTCTGCAAAAAAATCTGGAAAATAACCTTACTTCTAAAATGCAATTAATTTGCAATGCTTCTGGAAACAGTAGGTTCATTGTATTCGTAAAAAAGAGGAAATATTCAGCTACGTTTTGATATAAAAATTACTTCTTAGCTACTAGTAATGCATTAGTTATCATGGTCCAAAAGTCTCCAAAAGGAGTCACAACCTCATCACCACCAAATTTGAA
Source organism: Trissonchulus latispiculum (assembly GCA_030248195.1). NCBI lineage: Eukaryota > Metazoa > Nematoda > Enoplea > Enoplida > Ironidae > Trissonchulus > Trissonchulus latispiculum. Next base: position 1,481 of record JASAND010003411.1, on the reverse strand, counting down.
CCTGATTTGGATCGTGCTCTAATAGTAAGTACCAAAAACGGATCAAAGTGCTATTCAAGTGGATGGATGCACACCCCTTTTAATGGCTGTCTGAAATTTCGTATGCATACCTGTAGGTGTGGGCTTCTCCAAAACACATGCGTCCGCATTTTTGAAAAGGTAAAAATTGGTATTAAAGACGTAAAATTCGTTTCGGCACATTTCAGCAATAGCCGCCCTATCATCAGAAAGATAGGTAATAAATGGACTTATCAAGAGATATACTGGTAGGTAGGTTTCAGGTATCATCCCGTTGACATCGGTCAACACGTAGCATACTTCACCAAGCTGCTCATAGGGCGGACGATAGGTGTGTGACTCGTCATAAAAAAGTTTCGAAGCACCGTGTCGGTACCGTCCGTCTTTTCGTAACATTCGATAAAGCGGTGACATTGAAAACCCATCTATAGGCTTCAAACTGCAGTATCCAAGGGGGCTACGTAGGATGAAATCAGGAAATTCGGTCAGATCTGTTGTATAAATTCCATTCATCTTGTTATCCGTTGGACTCATATCTTTGCGGTACAGTGGCAGGACGTTTGGGCAGTTTGCTGCAACAAAAATTTTATAGAGAGGTCTCGGAGGAAAGCCTCCAACCAAGAGCGGTTCCGTTATCCAAATTTAATCCACAGTCCACCGTGTACACTTCTGTACACAACGCCCAACTGCTCAAGTCAATAATTGTTGATCAAACAAGTAATCTGTCATTGGTTAAGTCACTGAATTATCTCACTTGGGAGATTTAAACGCGCTACTTTTGAAAGGTTAACTAGCTGAACTCAACGAATAATGACTTCAGTAAGTTTTGAGAATCGGCTAAATGAAAAAATGACAGAAATACATCTGAAATTACCCTGTTTCTTTAGCCGGCGTGGGTGGCTCTGTAACGCCGTCGGAACATTTCCACTTGGTTCCTACAAAAACAGAATCACGCATGATTAAGATGATATGCGCCTGCAGGTTCTTTGTTTTGGGGATCATCCATCACGGTTTGCAGTTCAAGTAGAATATTATAACCAGTTTCAAAAGTTAAACTCCCATAGTCTAGCTGTTCCGCCTTAACAACGCCTAACTATGCTAAACCAATTAACCCAAAAAGAAGTCGATTGTAGTCACACACACACCCACCCACCAACCCACACACACACACACACACACACACACACACACACACACACACACACACACACACACACACACTCTCACACACACACAAACTCACACACACTCACACTCACACACACACTCACACACACTCATACAAACATACACACACACACACACACACACACAAACACACACACACTCACACACACACACACACACACACACACACACACACACACACACACACACACACACACACACACACACACACACACACACACACACACACACACACACACACACACTAACACACACGCGCCAACACTCACACACAC
>JASAND010003410.1:0-15125 GCA_030248195.1 Trissonchulus latispiculum | reverse complement strand
GGACGGACTAGAAACTGATATTGCGTTATTGGGGCAGCATGCTGAACTTAAGAATTTGATAACTCGTTTTAAGGGTTTGAGTAATTGGCACGGGAGGGAAACCTCTTTCTTCTTAAGAATGGATAATTAGTTTTGAGGCCATTGCTAAGGCCAATGATATCGATGAAGATAAATTATATTCGATTTTGTTACCAAAATTGGGTGAAACAGTCATCCATAGACTTTCTTCTTTGGGAATGCCTAGTACGTACAAGGAGATGGTAGACCTCCTAAAACGCTTTCTTTCTCTTTTTGAGCCAGTTCAGAAAACAGCCGTGGAACATTCTAGGCAATTTTATGTGTTATTCAGAAATCGAACGAAAATGCAGGATTTTGTTTCGGATTTGGAAATTTTGGCTAGAAAAGCATTTCCCAAAGCCACTGGCGATGAAAAAGCTGTGTATATTTTAGAGCAACTCAGAAAGGTCTCAAAGGCAGTTTAAAAAATGTTAGTTTCTACTTTCTGATCGAATGTTGTTTATACACATATATCAGATAGCTATGATCCAACGACTTATTGCTTATTACTTACTATATTTTGCAATCATTGTATGCCAGGGGCAAATGCACAACAGGATAAATTTATTATTTTTACATATATGGATCTACAATTTGTTTAGATACGAACGTTATTTCTTAATAAATATAATACTGTTTGTGTAGATGTATGTGTAAATGTAGATAACATGAGAACGCGTGTAGGATGTATGTGTTTAGCTGGTTACACAATTGAAGTAAGCATTTATAGAATTCTATGTATTACTTACTCGATTTCAGGTAAGTACTGAACACAGGACAATACATAATATACACAAGCATCATTTATATAACGTATGTGCTGACGTCATCAATCAACGTTTGCCCAAGTAACACCTGTCGTGGTTGATAGTTGTGGGAAACTGGTTAGAACAGGTTATTGAATTTGCTTAAGGGTTGTGAGAATTACTGGTATACAGTGAATGAATACTTACGACAGAGATGCCAGTACTTACGTTAGTCTGGAATAAGTGCTCATGTAATTTAAGATGTATATATTACGCTGTGTGACGTAAATATTTACTTTAGTGTGGATTAAGTACTTACGTTATGGGATGCTAATACTTATGTCAGTTGTTAATAAAATCTTAAGTTCTGTATAATAAATAAGAAACTCTAACACTAATAAAAAGGCGCGCTTTACTACAAAAATATACTTAGCATACCATCTATGATTGTTCATAATGCTCAAAGACGTACTCTCTTCGACAAAGCTTGGATACTCACAAGGCTAAAGCCCACACTGCATCAGAGTTCGAATATGAAAGTGAAGATAACACTGACTGATTGATTGACTGACTGACTGACAGCACTGACAGTTCCTAGACTGAAAAATTGGGAGACGTTTGGCAAGAGTTGAAAGATGAAGCTATAGCAAAGCATGAGTCAAGATTGAAACGACTTTCTAAAGAGTATGAAGAAGACGGATACTTTGCCAGACAAGCAAATCAACAGCTTATGCCGATCTCCTACCGCGCATCAGAGACCCAATTATAAAGGAGATTATTGAGAAAATTAATAGTTGAAGACAAAGGAATAGATGCACTGGAGGCATATCAGATTGCTATTGAGAAAAATAGGGATAGATGAACATATCCTCCACACCAATGGAGATCCTATGGATGAATCTGATAAAGAGGATTAGTGTTTATAATAATTGTGTAGTGATAACTTGATTAGGGGCCTTTTCGCGCGTGAGTTAAACGAGTTAAAATTAACTCGATCCTTTCGCACGATGAGTTAAAAGAGTTAAATGAGTTAATTTTAACTAGCTGCGTATAAAGAACGAGCTAAACGCTTTTTAAGTCGCTTGCGCGAACAGGGGTTAAAACTAACTCGTTGCTCCCACCCGCACTAATGGGATAAAATCCACGGAGTTAATTTTAACTACCCCCCTTTTCGCGCGCGAGCTAAATTAACTCCATAAACTCTGGCAGCAACTTTTCCCATTGAATTTTAACCATTTTGCACGGGGGTTAAACGAGTTAAAAATAAGATAGGCCGCCTGAAGTCACTACAGGTCAACTAACCAACCAAAAGTGGTATTTTATTTAATATTTTGCTTTGTTATTAGTGTTAGTATGTTTCTTAGTATTTATGTTACTACAAGAGTATTTTTACAAAAATCTTTATTTTTCGGTTCAGAACAATTAGCGAACTGTTCGTGCATTTGCAAAATAAGTAGTGTGGAATAATATATAATTGCATAAAATGTGCTGAGAAAAAGTTGCGAAATGGATTCTATGAAATACACTATGAAACGCTCAAAATTATTCTTTTTATGGCATTCAGTTTGGTTAGCTTTGATTGGCTCTTTCAAAAATACTTCGAGGCTTGATTGGCTAGCGCTACTCAAAGAGGCGCTACCTGATTGGTCCGTGCTTACACCCTTTTAGCTTATTAGTCTTCAATTCTTCATGACTGACTGGATTGTATTGTGAAAAGTTTCGGTCGATTCTGACAGAGCACTTAGGAATTGCTTTTTTTGCTGCGGAACCGTCGTAACACATATTTTCAAATTACATGGAACTAATCGACAGCTAATTATTCGTTAAGTACCGAATGAAACAACTCAAAACTTGAAGTCGATGTGCAGAACATGTGTTACAAAGTTACATGTGTAAGTAAGGTGAATCCGTAATCATAACATTTTCACGATGTATCCCTTCCTTAAAATGGTTTTAGGATCCCTGCTCGGTAACAAAGCACTGTACAAGTAAAACACGATGTGAAAGCTATCATGAATGACACCGTGTATTGCACACTTACACCGTTAACGGAGCAGCTACTTGTTATTCCGGCTAGAGCCGGAATGAATAAAAAGGATTTGCATCTTTTGAGTGTACTGAGTACTCCCTCCTATCAGAAGCCCTATCTTCAGTACAGGGCTAACTTAGGGATTTTTTGCTTCGCTGCAGTACAATATGCAAATTAGGTTTCAGACTGCTATTTAAGACGTCACACCGTCTGTGCTTTGTAGTCCTTGACTGTCTGCAGTTCCAGTTGGCTGCATATTTTTGGCACTGATGTTGCATAGTAGCAGTGCAATGGTGCACTAGGGGCAAAATAGCTTTGAGCTAAACTGGTTTTGATTAAACAGCTCAGCCTTCCGCAATCATGCTTAGGGTATAGGACCAAACAAAATAGAAAGAATTGCAAGTTTTCCATTCATAATCTTCAGGCAGTATCAAATTTGCAACGGTCTTAGTGATAAATGGTGTTGGGATTTGTATCTGCTTGAACAAATAACAAGAATTAGTGGATATGAAAAAACTGGAGAAAAGAAAAAATTAAAGTGAAATCGTCTGAAAAATCTCCGGCTTTTGGCAAAAAAGGAGGAAGAGGTGGTAGAATGCAGCAGGATTTTCGCGGTCTACGAAGGAATAATGCCCATTTTAAGGGCCTACTTGTTATATTGAGCTTTGCTGTGTACTATTATGCGACAAATGACTAATTAGCTTTTCCAATGTAAAACGTTTAATTCCAACGCACACCCTCTTTAATATTGCATAGTCGACTATTTTGCTAAAGGTAGCTACTTCAAGTTTAAGGCCGGTTCACTGGCTGTCGCTTGTCGCGTGCCGCTTGTCGCAAGTCGTATGTCGCATGTAGCCTTGGATTTGTAGTATGTCGTGTGTCGCTTGTTGCAGCGACTGATGTGTTCTTCGGCTGATGTCGTGTCGTGTCGCAGGATATTTCAGTGCAAACCCAGCTAGAGCCAAGATTTTAATAGGCTAGAGGCACGCGACACGCGACAAAAGTTAATACAAGTTCAACTCCTTACGAAACGCGACAAAGTTAAAACATGTTCAACTCCTTACGACACGCGACAAGTTGTCGCACGACACTTTTATCGCCACAAGCTATGAACCTGTGAACACCCGTCGCGACAAGTGACACGCGACATACGAGTTTGCGACACGCGACACGCGACATACAACTGAGCCTGTGAACCGGCCTTCAAACTATGGCTAGAAAAACCTATCCAATCAAACTGCTGCGACGGTCTTAGGTGGTTTGGGCGCCATCTAGATTGTGCTTTGCTGATAGTAAATTAAGCATTTGTGCATAAATGCTTAAAACTGTTTAATCTCTACAAAATAAGGAATAACATAAGAAGTCTTCAACTAGTAGCACTATTTAAAAGAGGAATATTAAACCATGGAAAAAATGCAAACAAATCGGCAGAGTTAAACGAGTTACAATTAACTCTTTTAACCCCTGTTCGGGCACTCAGCGAGTTAATTTTAACTAGTCCGATTTTAACTCATTTAACTCTGCTCGTTTTAATCCTGCTAGAGTTAAACGAGTTAAAACAGGCAGGGTTAAAAACTCGCTGAGTGCGCGAACAGGGGTTAAAATATTTAACTTTAACTCGTTTAACTCTACTTCGTTTAACTCGCGCGCGAAAAGGATCTAGGTTATATTTATTTTATTATTTATAGTTGTATATATTTATTACAATAAATGAAAAAGAAAAAACCGTAACGGTAGCCTTAAGCCGTCTGATGAAACCCTTTGGCAGGGGTAGAAACGATTTTAACTAGTAGGAATAGCAACAACTAAAGCAAGCACCTGACCGTAACAACAAATGGTGTCATTCCAACAACCACAGCAAACAGTGCCTCTGTTCTGGTAATGCAGGATAGTTTATATTAACAGAAACCAGAGGGAAACCTCATTTGTGTTATTTTTCTTGGTTGAGCGCGGTGGATTGCAATGTTTTGGTGGTGTGGGTTTGGTGTGAATTGGCGTAAGGTTAGTGTAATTGCAATGAGCGAATCAAAATTTTCAACAAAAGATGTCGCCCTTGTAGATGCTGCTATGGCTGACTTTTCTTATGCTGATTTCTTCGGGACTCCAATGTTGGCTATTAATTAAATTAAATTAAATTAAATTAAATTAATTGGAAGGATACTATTTGATAAGTTTATGGAATCTTGACTATCCCAGTTCTTCGACATTGTGTGAAGATGGATGGGCACGATATTGTAATTTACCTGTGCAACGTTAGTCGTTCGACAAGATGTTGTATGAACTGAAATTGACGTTAGGTCATTGTACTGGGAGTCATAAAATATCTTCAACTGTTTTACAAAAGGAGGCTGGATATCTTTTATCCACTCTTGTTCGTACATATTTCTCCCTCTTCAAGCACGGAAATGGCGATTCCGATTGGGATGATGTTGACTTACCTGACATTTGATTAGTTGTGTTGTGCTTGATAAAAACATTTATACGTGTGGTATGATATTTATGGAGATGATATCAGCAGTTGGACATTACAAAAAATAAAAAATACCTGTGCTGCATGTAATTGTATTTAAATGTATATATTCAATAAAAGAAACGAAAACCCGTAACGGTAGTCGTAAGCCGTCTGATGAGACCCTTTGGTGGGGGTCGAAACGGTTAGACTGAGATTCACTAGGCTTATTAAGCACTCGGGTGCTGGTTGGGAACCTGAAATTAAGGTCCTGATTTGTAATAGGCTAGGGTTAGGTACCCCCTAGATTTGAACTGGAGATGGCACCATTTGTGATCCCGGACCGGCCTTTTACATCTACTGCAGACAAAATCCGACGGCCAAGCTTGGTAGGCTAAGATCTATTGTGTTTTGTGTGGAATCGAGTTTTAAATTTATGCACCCAAAATCCATGTATTAAAATAAGAATAAATGCTTCTGCATTTTATTTATAATTTAGTGCTATGTCAATATTCCAAATAAAAAATATTTTTCCACAATTGTCTGCCATCATAAGATAAGCTAGACAATAAGATATCTTAGGGCCTTTTCGCGCGCGATTTAAAAGAGTAGAGTTAAATTTTTTAACTCATTTAACCCTGATCGCGAGTTAAAATGAACTGTTTAACTCGTTTAACCCTATGCGCGAAAACGATTGAGTTAATTTTAACTCTTTTAACTCGTTTAACTCGCTGCGCGAGAAGGCCCTTAGAGAAGTTTGATCATATTTCACAGTGAGACATAGCTTCAGCAAATCAGATATAGAATTAATTCACCCAAAGCAAATTTGAATAAATTTTAATAAATTTGAATAACAATTTGAATAAATACATTTTAAGAAAGTTACGCACAGGTGCTCTGTGCGTCTGACTTAGTATCGTCAGAATTATAACTACAGTTCCACTCAAATTTATTTTTGCTTTATACAGTATACAGTTGATTTATTTGGTATTGAACACCGGTACCATAAGCTATGTATACAAACACCACATAACATCAAATTTTAAAAACCATTAAAGCTTCATTTTACGATTTGATCACTATTTCTCGTTTCCATTTACTAGGCACCGTCCATGCCTACCCAATGCGGCAGGAAATAATCAGAAGGATTCACCATTAATTCCAACTGGCTTCCTTTGCGAGGCCAGTTGGAATAGAAAACAGCGTCTCCGCCGGCCAGAAAAGCGGCCCACCAACTGAACGTTCCCTGAGACATGATGACATGATCGCATAACGATAAAGCACACAAATCCACCTCACGCAACCCAGATAGAAAGTATACCAGATCGGGAGCCTGCAGTTTCTGCTTAACCCAATAGATGTCGTCACTGACGGCAAGAAAAATTACCCTTTTACTAGTAAATTTTTCCCTAAAATAGTTCATAGCGTTTCTGTAGTACTGTGCAGGTGCGGCCACATGACCGTGTTCCTGATTTCGTAGATTCCAAGTCACATCCATTCCATGTCTTACGTGAACTCCAATCAGAACAATGTTGGATCTGCTGACATTAAGTTGTCCCAGCAGTTGACTAATAGATTGCTCAGCTTGTGTCAGAATCGGTTCTCGAAAGGTGAACTGTTGGCGAATTTGAGCGGTTGCGTTGGCGAAATATCGCCAAGACTGCAGGTAGCCCAAAATTCGGTAGTGATTTAGCCAGGTGCTATTATGTAGCCAGTCGGCTATGTTGAAGTAGTATGAACAACAATAGCTAGCGTAGAATGTAGGTGATTCTCGATTCAGTAGATCCTGAAATCGGGGTTCTACGTATCGTACATTGAACAGTTTGAAAGCGCGTCGGATTAGTGTTGTATTTGGTACCAGCACTGTCCCACCCACCTCAGCAGCCAATCCCACCAGTGTTGCAAACTGAAACATTTGATTGCCCAATCCTGGACTGAGGCTAAAATTGGTGCTAAGATAGGGACCTTTGCTTGGTTTCAGATGACGGAAGCTGGAAATGGAAGGAACGGTTTCAATTGGCCATGGAGGCGGACGCGGAGAACCAAATTCTGAAATGACAGCATTTAGGGTATTAGTAATATGGGACTGTAAATAATTAGGCACCTAGTAAGTTTGGCCTTGTTTTGTAGCTAAAATAATGCATCAATTTGATGGAGAAGTTGTTCTACCAGCCTGGAATCAACTTTCTGATTTCACTTCACACTATCAGCTGATGCACACTAATGAAATAAATAGCAATATGAAGAGTGCACAATTCTATTATATAGGTATTAGAAGGTAAGGTAAGGTTATGGTAGGTAAGCGACTAGAAGGCTTCTCTTTCTTGCATTGCGTAACGGTGCTCCGGCCGCAATATGCGAATGTTCCCACGTTTGGTTTCGTACCATAGTGTACTCTTCTACATAAACCCTTTTGTTAGTTTATAGCTTGGTTATAGCAAGAGTACATAATACACAAGATTATGACAAGCGTCATACGCTGTACATTATAAGCTTGTTACATCCTCTGCATGCTATCGGCTGACCCCCTAGCTAAATCAGACCCCCCTCACCTGTACATGTACGGGGTCCAACCGGGGGATCAGGCTCGTGCTTGTATGTTTTGTACACTGATATGTAAATCATACAAGCTTATACCCGCTGCATAAATTGGGCCCTCGTCAAGTTTAACATATAAGTATAGCAACACCAAGAGTTTATAATAGGAAGAGTAAAACACTCAGCTCTTCCTAATAGAATAAGCTTGCAAGATGCTCGAAACATTAAGGCCGAAATCTCGGGGTGCTTCTCAGCGTGTAGACCGGGTCAGACAATCTCGCACAAACACAGCAATAACGTAAGGAATATTTTGAAGAAAAGATGAAATTCTTGGAATTGTCGTGGAAACGATGTTTTATTGCCAGTTCTACAAAAGATTTCCTGAACCGAACTACATAATTTTTATATCGTTAAAAAGATTTCGCTCTACGCAACATAAAGATATAAAAATTATTGCTGTACGATTTTCCTAGCTCAAGTTATAGTATTTAATTTGGGAAAAGCTCCGGTTTTCGAAAAATGTTAGCGTGTTATGTTTACACGCTGAGAAAGCCCCTCGCACCGAGATTTCGGCCTTAATATTTCGAGCATCTCGCAAGCTTATTCTATTAGGAAGAGCTGAGTGTCTTACTTTGGTATTATAAACTCTTGGTAACACTGGCCCCGATCCCCCGTTTGGACCACGTACATAGATAGGGGCGGGGTCACAAGGGGGCCTGATTTAGGTAGGGGGTCAGTCGATAAATTTTCGGAGGATGTAGCAGACTTGTAATGCATACCTTATGACGCTTATCATACTCTTATGTATTATCTACTCTTGGTTATAGTAATGTGGATACTGGATACGATGCGGGGTCGAATCAGATCCATAAAATTTCGGATCGGATCGGATCATCGGGATCGGACTGGCTGGATTTTGCCAGATCCCTGATTATTTACTTCTCCAACCAAAAATGTTTGTGAGACCCCAAAAACAACCAATATTATAATAGGTTCGGACACCTACTATTGATCACCTGCGGTACGGTATTACAACAATATTTCAAGTTTTGGCATTATAATTAATATTAGCTGCTTTTGTGTTCTCACAAACATTTTTGGTTGTGGAAATAAATACTTGTGCTTCTAATATGAATACCATAAACAAATACTATTTATTGTAGCATATGTTTTACCTTCAGCGACGACGATAAACTTGGAAGGGACACGTTGTGGCTGAAAAAATCGGTGCTTTGGAACATATTCAATAGATATTGATACAATGGCGAAGCAACAAAGAACCAATGAAAGAACTAAAATGAGCACTCCTGAAACAAACACAATACGCGCAGATTGTTTGTTCCAATCGATGCAAATGAAATTGTCTCATACAAATTTCTCAGACAATGAAATTTTCGACCCCACTGAATTCATTAATAATGAAGCTTTCTATAGTACGACCAAAAAATGTGTGTACAAACTTCGACAGTCGAGATTTCGAAAATCCGGAAAAATCCGAAATTCCGGGTTTCATTCACGGAAAATCTAAAATTTTTCGTTTTTCGCCCAATTTTTATCGCAATGAAAATTTTGTTTTCACGATCGAATAGAGCTCGTCCCGCTGCACATTTTTGCTCCTACAAGTTTTTCACGAAAATGCACCCAATTTCCGTAATTTCGAGTTTTCAAAATTTCCGGAATTTAAACATTTTCTCTAATACCCACAAGATGGGTATCATTCGAAAGCTCTTGATGAGCTGAACAAATCTTGTAATAGAACCAACTCGCAGAAATGAGCTCAGTTCTCAGAATTCGCTAAAACCTTCAAGCTAGAGTGAAATCCGGAATTCCTGAATTTCGGGAATTTGGTGCATTTTCAGACATTAGTTCTATTACAAGATTTGTTCAGCTCATCGAGAGCTTTCGAGTGATACCCATCTTGTGGGTATTGGAGAAAATTTATAAAATCCGGAAATTTTGAAATCCCGGAATTCCGGAAACTGGGTGCATTTTCGTTAAAAACTTGTAAGAGCAAAAATATGCAGCGGGACCAGCTCTATTCGATCGTGAAAACAAAATTTTAATTGCGATAAAAATTTGGCGAAAAACTAAAAATTTTAGATTTTCCGTTAATGAAACTCGGAATTCCGGAATTTTCCGGATTTTCGAAATCTCGAGTTCCTGAGGATTCTAAAAATATATACATTGTTCGAGTTTACTCCAAAGGTTAATCTGCTATAAACGGTCGAAGTTTGTACACACATTTTTTGGTCGTACTATAGATTATGTCGCAGCTAACATCTTCAAAAGTTGACCAGTGGAGCTACACTTTGGTGGGCATGTTTTTGACCTCGCTGAGTTCAAATCTTTGATTTTATCCCTGTGCACAAACAGGATTGAGTTAATTTTGACTTTTTTAACTAGTTTAACTCACTGCGCGAAAAGGCCCTTAGGGGTCAGTTTGTAAAAGACCCGCGGAAGGAACCGATTTCCCCCTCAATCAAGGTCCTTTAAGAAGCTTCCCGGTTGGTGGTTTCCTTTTTGGAGAGGGCGGGACTGCTATATACCTGCCAATCATATACTCAGCGACGACTGCCTGCACGAAGAGAGAGGAACCGATTTCAGATGAAACAATTCTCACACCGGAGGGCGAACCTTTTCTGTGTATTGCTCACTCACTCTTCTCCCATTATCTCCGTTCTTTAGGTCCCCTTCCAAATCCAAATCCTCTTACTTTTAGCAAGGACATTAAGCTGATATGAGGAGTACATATTTGGCGGCAGCCACAGGATTCTGGCAACTCAAACGCCATTATATCGCAGACATATCCAAATAATTTGCTAAATGGCCATGAGTAAATATGGTGTGGCGAAATTAGAGTCCGAATTAAACAAATCCAAATAAAAATGAATAAATTGAAAAATATGGCGTCGACACGTGGTGTTGCCCTCTACTAGCATTGCACTTTAACAATAAACCGCGACCTTCAAACTCTATGCTTGAAAAGTTGTAAATAGTTTTATCAAGTTTTTCAATGGCAGAAAACTGTTTCAAAAGTCTACATGGCGTAAATTTAGAACCCACTTTGCAAAATTTCAACGGTACAGTCCAAATCAGACCAACTAGATTTTAACGCATGGAAGATTACAGTCGACGTTCAGATGTCGTTTTAAAAGTTGTCATTTATTTCTGAAAAAACAATAGCTCAGCCAAATCAAAAAATATTTCAAAATGTCTGAGTGTCTGACAGTGGGCACAAAAATGTAAAAATTAGTTTAATAATAAACACAGGCATTGATAAAATTTCATAGAGTTGTCAATTGTCCATAAATCAAATAATGTTTTGTGCTAACTCTTTTTTCAATATCATTTCACAATAAAACTTCTGTAAGTCGTACTGATAGGTGACCTACTGCCCTTAAAAAGATGGACAGATTATGATTGCTTCAGCTTTTGTTACTGCAAAGGTTAAGCATCAATTCTGAGTACATATCGACAGAGACTATAAAATCGGCTGTTTTCAGAACAGTTAAGTTTTAAATAGATAATAATTCAAAGTTGTTAAGTGTTATATAAGAGCTTAGCGTTAGGTTAAATAAATTTTTTCTGCTTAAATACCTTACTGGAAATAATTTGGAAATGAAGATGAAAAGGTAATGTTTTAATGGACTGCCAAACGCCAAAGAGTACCAAACGGACTAATTCTTTTTTTAGTTTAACTTCATATAATTGCCGATCGATATCGAAGCTCAGACCGTTTTAATTGGCTCCCGCACACTCCTAACTGCAAATAGAATAATTCTGGGTTGCCCAGTCTTTATAGAATCCGATGCCGTGGTAATGTATTCAATTCTTTCTTACCCCAGTATATAGTTAAGCTAATCTTTGTTTATTTATGGAGACAGCTTGTTCAGCTTGATCCAGGGCTGCCAAAACATGCTGAAACAAAAAGATTGAAAAAATAAATATTAGCATTGTACCAAATTCCACCGAATTAAGAATTAATGTAATTCTACTCTAATCTAACCAGAAGTCTAGAAGTCAAACTTTTTCATTTTCACGATTTTAATATTTTCACTTTGTTATGTAAGATGTTAGCATTTACCTAGTTTGGGACGTATGGGACATTAGTTGAGAGGGCTTCAGCTAGGTGTCGAGACTTCAGTTGATGTCAAGACCTCTTTTCGTAACCAATTAGTTGCTCTATATTCTCACATTGAAGCCTTATTACAGTATTTGATATCATACATTAATTAACACATGGTCGGCTCCTGGGGGATTCCTGAGGGGGCTGGTACCCCGTGGAGTGGACGGATACCTTCATTGTGGCATCTTTATAAGCATAAATTAAGTTGCCGAAAAATTAATGTCAATATAGTCAAACTAAAATTGTTTCAAAACTTTGGAAAATAATTATCCATTTTTAAAAAAAAATCCAAATGGGGGTTCATTTTCTTAAAAAACTTCAGAAATTTTAGAAAAAATTCAGGCGACGCTTGAAATTTTTTGGAAAGTCGGTGCAAAAATCTATATTTTCCGGCCATTTCTCCGTACTGCTTGGTAAATTTTCACCCCTTGCCCCTGATAGCGGCAGGGCTTTTATCTTGACCCGGCTTTGGGGGCTGCTCCCTACTTCCACCCCTGCATACCCGCTTGTTCACCTTAGTTTAATACTACCCTCTATTTTTACCTCAAGAAATCTAATGTATTTAATAGCATTTTTCAGGATTTCGTGTTTCGACAATTTCTTATCAGGAGGATAAGTAGGTAACAGACGTCTGAGATCACTGAATGCCTGATTCACATTCTGTTGTCTCCATCGTTCTCTGGTGTTTGTTCCTCGCCGATTCCCGGATTCGGCAAAGTCCGGACTCCAGTCTTCGTCTGACGAAATCACGGATAAGCTGTCCGACATGAGATCTCCTACTTATCCTTCAGAACGCGCTAAAGATGAAAATTATTTGTTTTAAACTAACTAAAATAAATAGTAAAACTATTTTTTGCTGTATTTAGGGAGTTGTCAACTGCATTTTATCGATAACAAAATGTGGAAAAATTAGTGAAATTGAAGAGAATCAGTTAAAGAAAACACTTATGTGACTATTCCTCTCTTAACTTCGTTTAATCTGCTGGAATATGTAAGTTTATGCCGAAGTAATAAGTGTTATAAAATCTGTAAGATTTCTCAGAGCTTTCAAAACTAAGCATTAACTATAAACCTAAATTTTAATCTATTGAAAGTGACTAGTTGACTGTTAATTAGGTGACCCTCTTGAAGTAATCTGGCGGTTGGCATTTGGCCGATAAGAGACTATCACTTTTCCAACAGGCGCTTAATTCAAAGCACTTTGTCTTCAAGGTCGTTCTGTTAAGGGACCTTTATTCAGGCTCATTGCATAACGCCATACGCTACCATAAGCCGCATATTTGGATTCTGAAATAAAGAGTTAACGTTATGAACTGAAGAAAGTGAAAGTGTGAGTAAAATTTTAGGGAAGGAAGGGATAAATAAAGAAACTAGATGGTCTAATGAAAAAGAGTTTATAGACATCACCTACATGGGTTATAACGTTATAACGATAACCTAACGTTATAAAATTATAAACCAGGGTTAAAGCTTGAAGGGCTTGAAGTGCTGTGTTAAGTTAAGAAAACCGGGCAAACGAATTTTTCGTTGTAGGTGCCAGAGTGACAATTAACTTTATTTAATAAGGTTTAAGTGTTTATAGCATTGGCCCGGAAAAACGACCGTTAGATATGTAATTTCATTTAATTACGTGAGGTACTTCCAGCTTATTACTGAGTACTGCTGAAGTGTAGGCGGGGCGAGCGGATCATGTTTGCAGTCTTATCTGTTATTTCCTTAGTTTGAAACTGTTTTTGGTACTTTTTTCTCCCTATCTACAATAATGTGGTGTTATGTAAATCAGTCATAAGTAGCAGAGCCTTATAGGTAGAGTTGTCCTCGATTCGTTAAAAAGGGGGCTGGACCGGCAACCGGTCCCCCGAATTTTGGGGGCTGGGTCACTACTTTGTGGCCAGCCCTGGGGGCCCGGCCCCAAGGGCCCCCGGCGCTTTGCCGAGTGCTTTTTTAGGAAGAACCATTACAGACATTTTTTTCGGTTTACACTGAGTATGCCGAATTTTAGTTTGCAGAATTTCTGCAAAGGGAAAGAAGGCAAATTTTTATTTTTTTAATTTTGCCGAATGATAAATTTTGGATCTTTCACTTTGCAGAATTTTAAATGTTGGAACTTTCACTTTGCAGAAACTTGTTTTTTCAGAATTTCAGGAATTCTAAAAGAATTCTAAATTTCTAAAACTTTGAAAGAATTTTAAAATTGTAAATTTAGATTAATGAGCGTAATTTCTTAATTTTGCAGAATTTAATTTTTGACTGATAATTTAATGATTTTGATTTAATTTTGATTTGATTCAACACCAAAAATAAAAATTATTGAAAATTGTAGGTGCTTTAAAAATTGAAAATCAAAATTGCAAAATTTAGCACGTTTATTTAGCATCTTCATTTTAAAAATGAAATATTTGGTTTTGACTGAATCAATCAATTTTGATTTTTTGATTTTTGATCATCAAAACCCAACAACCCAACAACCCAACCCAGCAATAATTATTACAATTTTTAAAATTATCAGTCAAAAATTAAATTATGCAAAATTAAGAAATTGCGCTATCTAAATTTTCAATTTTAGAATTCTTTTAAAGTTTTAGAAATTTAGAATTTTTTTAGAATTCTTAAAATTCTGAAAAAACAAGATTCTGCAAAATAAAAGTAATAAAAACTTAGCTTTTCACTTTGCAGAAATTCTGCAAACTAAAATGCTGCAAAATGACATTCTGCGTAATGAAAACACCCCATTGTTTTCATTTCCTGACTTAAGAAAAAGCCTGACTTTTGATTGTAAAAAATTACAATCAAAAAAGAAGCTGTCCAAACAAGCAACTCGGTTAATGTTCTTGCCATTGCAGACAGGTTAAACAAAAATTCAATGCGATCGCAAAACGGAACCAAGTCGTCAACCTGCAGTTGCCAAAAGGCTGACTAAAATGAAGCCGATTTCGTCACTAAATCTTGTTTATTTCCTATGCGATCGTCCTTTACTCGACCCAGTTATTTAAGGGCCTTTTCTCGCGAGAAGTAAAAGAGTAGAGTTAAAATTTGTTAACTCGTTTAATCCTGCAGGCGAGTTAAAATGAACTGTTAAAATGGCTCTAAGAGATAGGACGGCACGACAGTAGACAAGCATTCAAGACCATACTTACAGAAAAAAGTTGCAGAAACATTGAGAAAAAGTGTTTATACATA
>JASAND010003409.1:0-20880 GCA_030248195.1 Trissonchulus latispiculum | reverse complement strand
GAATCACCGCAGTTGCGTTTGTCATTGCTTTGATCATCGACAAAGGTGGGCTTGACTGTTATGCTGCCCACAAAATCTGAGTATTGATGGCTTAGTAGCTCTTGGTTCTGCTCTGTAAGCATTTTGATGGTTTCTTGTAATTCGGTAATATCTGTGGTAGTTGTTTCATCCTCCGTGGACCCTGTCATATTCGTAGCAATAGCGTAGGAACGCTGGTTTGTTTGGTTTCGAGGCACGCCAGTACTATTATTACCCCGATTCCGCCAGTTCGCTTGATTGGTATAGTTTTGGCGCCAGTTGCCTGTAGCACTGTTCGATCCTTGTGCCTCTCGGTCACGCTTCCGTTTGCGACAGTTGATAACAAAATGTCCTGGCTTTTTGCAGTAATGACAGATAATACGACTGTCAGTAGTCCAACCTCGTACATTTTTAGACTGAAAGTTGGGCTCGCGTCGTTCCTGAGGGGGTTGAGGAGGTGCCTGAGGTGCTTGCGGCCTTTCCATTAAGCCTAGAACGTAGCCACTTTGGCGCTCGTGATCCATTGCGAGTTTTTGCAATTTGTCGTTGATTTCTTTAAATGCTTCTTTCCAATCTTCATCTTCTGGCTTAGTTGTCTTTCCGGCGGCCACAGTCTCTACCACAGCTTGGGCGGGTACAGTGCCTGAAGGACTTAGGCCGGCTGTTAAATATTCGCCAGCTTCGATGAGTTTGGCATATTTCAGCGCATCTTCGAAATTCTGGGGTTCCTTGGCCATTACTAGGCGACCATAGTACGGCAGGAGGCCGGAAATGAAGAATTCGAGGCAAAGTTGTTCTTGGTGTCCGGCATCAAATGCTGGATAAGCGCCCTTTACGAGTTTCTTGATATTTGCGCCGAAATCAGAAACTCTTTCATGTACTTGTTGTGTGCGCCGATGTAATTGGGCACTTTTAAACCGAGCCATTTCGGCTGGTTCCAAGGCGCTTTTTAACGCCTTAACTAAACTGCTGTAGTTAGCTTTCGTAGCTGCGTCAAGAGCAGCGTAAGTGTCTCTTGCCTGTCCCTCCAAGCAAACAGGCAGCATCCTGGCTTTTTCATCTGGAGCCCAGTTATTGGCTGTCCCAATGATATCGAACGAATCGATAAATTCTTTCCAACTTTCACGAGCCTGTCCCGAATACCGTAACCCAAGAAGGCTCGTAACGCCACCTAATCCTGACATGGCTTGCTTCAGGTTCCCAGGAAGGGTTTGCAGGGCTGCTTGTAGTTGGCTAAAATCCGGTGGTTGTCCTGGCGGAGGAGTACTCATTCGGGCAATTATTCTCTCGGTTTCGTCAATATCAGACTGATTGAAACCGGAAAAGGCTGTTTCTGCAGAGTCTTCACTATCAGACGTAGAATTTTCAGTCTTCAGTGTGGCTGCAATCTGTGGATTTCTTCCCGGGGAAATTGATGAGGTATACAGCCGTATTTCTTGTAGTCTTTCAGTAGACTCAGCTATTTTAGTGCTGAGCTTTTGGATTCTCTCCGTGAATTCGTGCGCACGGGCTACGAGGTAGTCAGTTTGAGTAGACTGTTCCGAAACCTGCAAATCAGTCGTATGACCTGGAATCTCTTTTGACAACTTCTTATTGCTGTCTTCTGACTCTCGCGTGGGTCCAGTCACTTGAGCCGTATTCTTGTTTGATGCTTGTTGAGATGACTTTCCCGAGTCCACGGCAAGATTGAATCTCGGTGGAACCTCCAAAAATGTAACGGTTAGTGGGACGATTAGCCCAAATGCGGATAAACCTTATTCGTGTAAATAAGTGGGACAATGAGTCCAAGTGTACGTAGTTGAACCTTACGTAATGTATTGTTGAGATTACCTGAAGTGAGTTTAGCCTGAGATTGTATATTAAGAAATGTCTCAAAATTTGATGAGCCAAAAGTGTTTGATTTACCGAAATTGGTCTTGTCTGGAAATTCAAGATTAGCCGAAGTGTATGAACACGCTGAATTAAAATTAACTTTATTCTTCAGACAAGAACGATACTCTACAAATGCACCTCCCTTTATAGTTGACAAAAGGCCCTTAGGTTGTAATTAAAGTGGGTTGATTTTGAAATTGTTAATGTAAGATTTTAGGAAGTTTAATTTATGGGTTTTGTCAACTATAGAAGGAGTGCCTTAATAATAATGTGTATAAAGATTAATTGCTGTTAAATTTGACAGTTGATAAAATTACATTCAGTATTGTGATTATATTAAGAGATGTAAAATAAGACCCACCGGTGGGTCTTTGTGCAATGCAGTGACCCAATAACACAAACCACTTATTGTACTTGTGTTAGTAGTTCACTGAAAGCCCCAAGAACCACCGGCGGGGTATACGTACAAGAATTACAACAGTTAAACAGGGCACGTTATACTTAGTTTGTTTTGTAGGTTACTGTTAACAGGTTAGTAGTTACGACAGCGGTTACGCATGTTAGATTAATAACAGAGCATTACAACGACTGGTTACTACAATAAAAATAGAACTTAATAGATTGGATTTTTTTTTGTATAATTTGAAATGTATAGAATATGTTTTTGAATGTTTTTAAATATTTAATTTTTTTGATAGATTTATTTTTTGGATATTACTACATTAACCCTTCACACTATTACACTATGTTCGTACATTCGCCTGATCAGTACAATAAGCTTATCCGGTATACCGTGGTTCGCAAGGATTTCATACATGCGGGAACGATCGATGGAGTCGAAAGCTGCCTTGAAATCAACAAAGGCAATTAATAGTGGCCATCTGTATTCGTGTCGCATCTCTATAATTTGGCGCAGCGCGAATATTTGATCGACAGTGCTCCGACCAGGACGGAAGCCACCCTGGTTTTCACGCTGGTAGGGGTCTATGGCCGGACGGATTCGGTCTAAGATAATTGCCTCGACAACTTTGTATGCCACGTCCAGCAGAGAGATACCTCGGTAGTTCTTACACTCCGTCTTATTTCCCTTTTTAAACAGGGGAACAAGAACGGAAGTTTTCCAGTCAGATGGAAAGTCTTCAGACGACCAAATCAGCTGGACAAGCCGGGTCAGCTGGCGGCCTATTACTTCACCACCTGCCTTCAGCAGGCAAGCTGTTATGCCGTCTTCACCGGGCGCGCTTGATGATTTCATAGCGTTTATCGCCTTTTCAACTTCTTCTAGGGTGGGTACACTGTCGGGAATGTCAAGAAAGCCGTGAAAAGGTAAGTCAAACAGCGGTGTTGGAGGTAGGGGGCGGTTCAGCAGGCCCTGGAAATGTTCTTTCCACCGTTCGTTTCGTCTGCGAAAGCTTCGGATGATGGATCCGTCGTTTTCACGGACAACTTCGCTGACGGTGGATCTTTTGCCCGCCAGTTTTCGTAGAGTTTTGAAAAGCTTTCCTGAATCTCCGTGGCGGGTCGCGTTGTTCATTACATCTATCTGACCTTGCCAATACGTGTTCTTATCTGTGACCATACCTCTAGCTATTTCCACAGAGAGCTGCCGCCGTTGTAGTGAACTCCTGGCCTGCCTATGTCTTTCTACCAGATTCAGAGTATTCACTGAAATCCAGTCGTTTCTGCTTCTTTTGGTTCGATCAAGACTATGGGCTGCCGTTTCTTGTATCGCCAGTTTGGTAGCGGACCATAAGTTGTCGACGTTATCTTCCTCCCCAATAGCTTGAAACCTGTTGGCCAGCTCAAGGCGAAAGGGTGCGAAAGGTTGTGGGCGAATTAATATGGGCACAGCTTCGCCGAGCAACCCATATTCGCGGACTGAAAAAGTTATATACATATATACGTATTACATACCAGTGTTCAGTTTTAGTTATGCTGCGTAAATAACATATATACAACTATGATAAACGAGTTTTAGCGGAAGCAAACATTTCTTTCGATAAACTCTTAATATTTACTGTGCATTTTAACAATTGATAAGAAAACTCTATATTTCAACAATAATTTCAGGACTCTCTCCGACGAACTTCAATTTCTATTGAACCGTTAGAATTCTGGGTGTCCACGTTTTGATATTTTCCTATTCTCATTGATATCTGTGCATCCCCCATGGATCCGTGGACTGGTGTCTGTTTTGACTCTTTATTGTTCTGCTATTGAACCGTTAGCGTTACAATCATAGCCTTGGTTCTTTATAGTTGCTTGCCGTAGTCCAGCACAACCAAATTACTATATAGTTTACGTATATATAAGCAAGCAACTGACAATAATGGCATTGTATATGACAATCGCCATGGCGAAGCGTGAAAGCCCGCGAATATGGGTTGCTCGGCGAAGCTGTGCCCATATTAATTCGCCCACAAGCTAGTCCTCGTCTTTTTTGAACCTAGCCCCCATATTAAGCATTTTTAAGACTAGTCCTGTCTTGATTTTACAACCTCACCACCACCCATATTACTTTTTCATGCTCTCATTTTTATTACTTGTCCTGTTGTCATTTTAAAGGATCCCTTTCCAGCAATGCGGCAATGGATACAAGGAGCTTGAACAGTGCCGTAGGTAGAGCAGAAAAGTGATTATATAAATATACCGCCAGAGGGCCGAAAACCGCGTTTTAGGGGGTTTGACCAGTGGTCAGTAGGCCCCATAGACCGTAGTGACCGCTGGTCATTTCCATCGGAATCGGCAATATGCCCATTGAAACGAGCGTAGTCGATTTACTATATATGCCCCCAACCAAAACGCCGAAAACCGCTGTCTAAGGGGGTTTGACCAGTGGTCAGTAGGCCCCGAGACCATAGTGACCACTGGTCACTTCCCTCGACTTCGGCAATATGTCCATTGAAACGAGCATAGTCGATTTACTATAAAGGCCCCCAACCAACACGCCGAAAAGCGCTGTTTTAATGGGCTTGACTTGACCACTGGTCAATAGGCCCATAGGCCGTAGTGACCATTGGTCACTTCCCTCGATTTCGGCAATATGCCCATTGAAACGAGCGCAGTCGATTTACTATAAATGCCCCCAACCAACACGCCGATAAGCGCTGTTTTAAGGGGTTTGGTTTGACCACTGGTCAATAGGGCCATAGACCGTAGTGACCACTGGCCACTTCAATCGATTTCAGCAACATGCCCATTGAAAAGAGCGTAGTCGATTTACTATATGTGCCCCCAACCAAAACGCCGAAAAAAGCCCTTTTAAGGGATTTGACCACTGGTCAATAGGGCTATAGACCGTAGTGACCACCGGTCACTTCCCTCGATTTCGGCAATATGCCCACTGAAACGAGCATAGTCGATTTACTATATGTGCCCCCAACCAAAACGCCGAAAACGCCGTTTTAAGGGGTTTGACCACTGGTCAATAGGCCCCATAGACCGTAGTGACCACTGGTCACTTCCCTCGATTTCGGCAATATGCCCAATGAAACGAGTGTAGTCGATTTACTATATATGTCCCCAACCAAAATGCCGAAAAATGCTGTTTATAGTGAGTTTTCCCTACTTTGACCCTGGGCGAGGAACCACGGGAGCCATGCTGACCAGTGGTCACTTCGGTCGGTATCGGCAGTATGCTCATCGTTTTCAGCGACCCCGATTTACTATATATGCGTATCACCCCAAGGCCGAAAAACGCCATTTTTAGTGACTTTTAGGCCATTTCTAGTAAAAGCGGGACTTAGAAACTTTTCGCCCAAACAGGCCAAAAAAATGCAAAGTTTGGGCCCATCTCCTGAAAGCTACAGAGCGAAATTAAAAAATCCCCCTCGTTACATTCCGCGCATAGTCCGAAATATTCAAATAAAACAAACCAAACCGAACTAGCTGCTAACCTGTGAAAAGAAGTCGATCACAACCGAAGTGCCAAAATAGCGAAAGTCCGGCCTTGGCACGGAGCCAAAATTGGCCAGTTGCCAAAATGACCAAAAAAGGTTGCAAGGGAGGACCCTGCCTACCAACATATAATAATAGTATAGGACCAAAATGCCCATATCGTTCTAACACTGCGTTGACATAAGCACTTCCGAAAAGCGTTATTAACCGAGAAAAAAACAAACGCACGGTAACTCCCGCCTAGTGCAAAATTTCGAAGTTCGGAATTTTAACCAAAAGTATGGTGGTACTTGTAGTAATACTCGAGTACTTTACGATGGTAACATTTTTACCCCTCCCGGACCTCTAATTAGCTGGCACCAGGCCAACACTGTCTCCAGGGGGCCGCGCAGACGCCTTTATACCCATATTATGTAGGGGCGCTATCGCGCCCCTACATAATAATATATATATACAAGAATAAAAATGCTCCGATGGAGCATGAAAAATGCAATATGGGTGACACTGGGTTTTAAGCGGACAGAGGACTAGGTTTTAAAACGTTAATATGGGAGGGGCAGGTTGTAAATACCAGGAGGACTAGGTTAAAAGCGCACTAATATGGACCAGCTTCGCTGAACAACCCATATTCGCGGAAACTGTCCGGACTGATGCTGGTGGCAGTTCTTCAGTAACAGTTTACCAATTTGTGAGCATAGCTCTGCGTCTGCAACAGTTGTATTCGTAATACTTAATAATTACATAATTAATACAACTTACAACCCAACTTAATTTAATTAATGCATATAATCCAACACTTAATACCACATATGCAGTAAAAATTGGTGTCACAAATCCCGCTCTGGCAGTTCAGTATACAGCGCTTGAAGTATATAAAGCATAATATTTCAAAATCAGCAAGCTCGCCTGGAAAGCTGACGAATTTAGAACTTAAGACAATAATGGTCAAATGCGGAGTGGAGCATGCGTACCCGCGAATATGGGTTGTTCAGCGAAGCTGGTCCATATTAGTGCGCTTTTAACCTAGTCCTCCTGGTATTTACAACCTGCCCCTCCCATATTAACGTTTTAAAACCTAGTCCTCTGTCCGCTTAAAACCCAGTGTCACCCATATTGCATTTTTCATGCTCCATCGGAGCATTTTTATTCTTGTCCTATTTCATTTTTAAGGTTCTCAGTAAACCTTAAGCAAAATGTTAAAGCTTTATGAAAGAAACTTTAAAAATTCCCCCAATAATTACGTAACAGTCAACCAAGCCATTTTTCTTGATTTTGGCAGAAAAACCCTCATCTACTACAAATAAGAAAATTTTAGAAAGTTGCAGAAAGTTATCTGTAGTTTATTATAAGCTATGCTGTACTTCCGCAGCGCTCTACTGCAGCGCAACCAGACGCAAGCGTCACTGCCAAAGTAGTAGACTTATTCGGCATGATTTGTAATGCTATTCTGCACTTGTCTGCAGAATTTCAGACGATTGCAACTTTTGTGTAGCTAGTTATATATAGGCCGTGCTGTACTTCCGCAGCACTCTACTGCAGTGCCCGCGCCGTCACTGCCAAGAAAGGAGACTTATACGGCATCATTTCCAATGCTATTCTGCACGTGTCTGCAGAATTTCAGACGATTGCAACTTTTGTTTAGCTAGTTATAGGCCGTGCTGTACTTCCGCAGCACTCTACTGCAGCGCAACTAGACGCAAACGTCACTGCCAAGAAAGGAGATTTATACGGCATCATTTCCAATGCTATTCTGCACGTGTCTGCAGAATTTCAGACGATTGCAACTTTTGTTTAGCTAGTTATAGGCCGTGCTGTACTTCCGCAGCACTCTACTGCAGCGCAACTAGACGCAAACGTCACTGCCAAGAAAGGAGATTTATACGGCATCATTTCCAATGCTATTCTGCACGTGTCTGCAGAATGTCAGACGATTGCAAGTTATCTGTAGCTAGTTATAGGCCGTGCTGTACTTCTGCAGCACTCTACTGCAGCGCAACCATGTAGTAACATCGTAATAAGTATACGAAACCTATCTATAATAGTTTGTCATGTCCTAAACTATCTGTATGCCGAATTTCAAATGCCAGTGACAAATGAATAACTTGTTATCGACGGTGCTGTGTTTGGGGCAGCACATACAGCACGGTGGAAGCTAGAGAGTGCGCCAACCAACATAGCTACAGTTCCCCCTTACTACAGACACTACTATCACCAAGTTTCATATGTTTAGCCGTTTACAGTAAGTCTACAGACAGCGTGCTATGGTTGCTGCATAACAGTACAGCACGATAGCAGCACCGCACGGCGCTGCGACTATGCTCATCGTGTTCAGCGACCCCGATAACCCTTATATGCGTCCCACTATATGGCCCAAAACAGCATATTTAGGCCTATTTTTGACTATTTCCTGTAGAGTTGGGACTTAGAAACTTTTACGAAATGGCCATTTGGCCGGACCAACTTTGGGCCGGCCGCCTGAACGATCCCGGACAGATATCGAAAATCGCCCTCGTTATGACACGCTACCTATCCCAAAGTTTCTTATGCAACAAGCCGCGTCTCTGTACCTTGTTCCCTGAGCCCTGTAGCCGTGACACAAAATTGGCCTTTTTTGGCCATCTTAGCGGTCAGGCCACCTTTGGCCGGCCGCACAGGTGGCCGGCCGGGCCGGGCAGCGGAAAATTGTCCAAAAGGTACGTTAACACAAATACTACTCTCAGAAAAACCAAACTTCACCGGCTGAAAATGCCCACATCGTTCAGTTAGTGAGTTAGACTAAAACGGCTTCCCCAAGCGTGACTTACACGGAAAAAAAAACAAACGGACCTAACTTGTCCGGAAGCGAAAATTTTCAAAGTTGAAAATTTTGACCAAAACTTTTTTGCTACTTGTTGTACTCGTCGTGCTGATTCCAACGATACCAAATTTGTCTAGTTTGGTTGAGTATTTAGCTGGCACGGTGCTCGAACGGGTCTCTAAGGGCCGCGCTGAGCCTTTTACACCCATATTATAGGGGGAGCGCTATCGCGCCCCCCTATAATATATATATATTATATTACATATATATATATATATATACATATATATCATATATATATATATATATATATATATATATATATATACTATTGAAATAAAAAAAAAAAAAAAAGAACAAAAAGTGCTCCTTCGTCGCATATCAAAAAAAAAAAAAAAAAAAAAAAAAAAAACAATATAGTCAATCGGGAAAAAGAGCCACGTCAAAATTTCGGGAAAAAAGCCACGACCGCTGTGGCCTAACGGATGAAGCTATTGCAGTAATATTTGGCGTGTAGAATAGCGACCTCAATATAAGCCCACACGCCGATTTTTAGCTTTCTAGCTCTCCTCTATAGTCAACAGCAGGGTCGACATTTTTTGGAAAATTTTGTTCCTGAAAAGGCGGGAAAATGGTAATGTTTCAAAAATTCATAACTTTAGTGTCAATAGCGCTATCTGAATAATTTCTATTGCAATCAAGAGAGAACATGTCTGGCTTTGTCCTGATATAACTGCAAACAGTTCAGGATGTCACGTTGTCTCTGGCAGGTGTGGCTTTATTTTCCCGATGATTTTGACCCATCGGGAAAAAAAGCCAGTCGCTTGCGAGACCCACAGTGAGCAGTTTTTCTGGATTTCTGGCATGATACCTATTTTGAAAATAATCAGCAATTCAAGTTTTACAGAGCAATACCGTTTTTAGCTGGAAAGTCCCTGAAATGAGCAACTTTTGGACTAATATGTCACGTCAGTCGTTTTGACCGCTACACTCCACATTTCATCCTGAAACTGGCACGATTGGCCAAAAAGAGCATTACGAATGCATTGGAAAACACTATTTTGTGGTTAGCCTTCGTTTTAGCAAGTTTTTAAAAATTTTGTATGTTTACGTTATATTTGATGAAACCTAGCCAGTTTATGCTGCAAACTAAAAAGTTCTATTTAATGCTTTACGAAGGCAATTTGCCTCGGAAAACAACAAATCTAGGGTAAATAAGCAACGCTGAACACGTTGGAACACTCAGAATTAGTCTACGCCTTCAGGATATGCTTCGACCAAAGTGGCTCTTTTTTCCCGATGACTGGCTTTTTTTCCCGATTTTGGCTTTTTTTCCCCAGCAAATAAATCACAAAGTACTCTCTATTGCTACAGTCCAGAGAAGGCATTAATACATGAAAATAATCCGTAGGGGTTGCCATTCTTCAAACTACAAGAATTTTCCCATAATTCCAAAAAATGAGTTCTACACGTCCAAAAGTTTGAAAAAATGGCGTTTTTTTCCCGATTGACTATACATATGAGTCATGAGTCTTCGTAGGCAGGTTGTACATAAGCAAAAACTAGCCTGTAAAATACATATGAGTTCCGTAGGGAGGTTGTAAATTAGGAAAACAAGTTGCAACCGCTTAACCAGTAGCGTAGGTACAAAAAATTTTCAGGGTTTTGACCGAGGACTTTTGAGGGGGGGGGTAAAATTTTCTATTTTTGCGTAATTATATACATGCACACATGGGCGTATCCAGGGGGAGGGTTTTGGGGGTTGAAACCCCCTCCTTTTGGGTTAACTTTTATCAATACTCCATTACAAAAAGTGCAAATTGTTCTCAAAACCCCCTCCTTTTCAGTAAATTTTAGTTAAAACCCCCTCCTTTTCAAAATCCTGGATACGCCCCTGCATGCACACTGTGTATTACGTATATATACTGCAAGTTGTCCTATTAATTTAAAAGTCCTCTATGGTTCATGTTTTTGACTTGTTACAACTGAAAGCGACACCCTATGTCCCAAATGGGGGGTCTGGGGGGCGGAGTCCCCCAGAAGTTGAGAAAATTTTTAAATTTCGCCATTAAACGCTATTGAAACATTTAATTCTTTATTAATGATTTCTCAGTTGACTAACAACATTTTGTACTTTTTTATTTGCTATTTTCTACGTTTACTGTCTTGCCCGAAAACTGAAACTATTAGGATGCTCCCATTAAGAACTGCGTATTTTGATGATATCAACCAATTATGCCAAGGCGGATGATGTTGGGAATAACGCAGATAACTGCGAAACTGCAAAGCAACTTATATGTGCAAACATTTGTTAGCATGCTTAATGAAAAATAATAATTTTGATAATCTAAATAGCCAAAATTCGCGCCGGAGGCGTGAAAATTTTT
Organism: Trissonchulus latispiculum; assembly: GCA_030248195.1. Classification (NCBI taxonomy): domain Eukaryota; kingdom Metazoa; phylum Nematoda; class Enoplea; order Enoplida; family Ironidae; genus Trissonchulus; species Trissonchulus latispiculum. The sequence goes on along the minus strand of JASAND010003409.1, from coordinate 9,909 downwards.
TAATGGTGTAGAAAATGCATCAATGTTGAGCTAATTTGAAGCATTAATGTATAATTTGTGTATGTTTCTAATAAAATTAAACGCCCGCGCTACGCGCGGGTGTAAAATTTTTCTTTTGCCCAATTTTTCAGGGGGCAAAGCCATTATTTCGGGGAGGGCGGCCGCCCCCCCGCATCTACGCTAGTGCGCTTAACATATGAGCCTGTCCTACAACGAGGCTCATATTGGCGTATGTCATAATACGAATTATTTGCAGATATATATTTTACTTTTATATAAATATATACTGCATAAAGCTTTTCGTTACAAATTGTCCTTCACATAGCTTGTTGATCAGTCATTATAGGGTGCATATGCTCAGTACGGTACGCCATGAGGTGCTCTGACTCAGAGCCAAGTGGGAACGCATTCTGAGTGTGTATAATGTGAAAGTGCTTTGAGAATGCATTAGGTGTACCGTGTACCACAGCGTATCGCGAAATATTAGGTGTGCGATAGTATTTCATGAAACATCAGGTTGTATGTACAGTTCAGCTTGAGCAGTCGTAGTTCACTTCAGTCCATTTCTTCTGGGTCACAACGTCTATTCATTTTTTCCGTAATGTGGATGAAGCTGAGGTTCTTTAATGAGGCTTTAATGTGGAATGCACGGTGACGCCAATATGAGCCTCGTTGTAGGACAGGCTCATATGTTAAGCAGTTGCAACTTGTTTTCCTAATTTACAACCTCCCTACGGAACTCATATATATGTATTTTACAGGCTAGTTTTTGCTTACGTATGTACAACCTGCCTACGAAGACTCATATGTATTTGATATGCGACGAAGGAGCACTTTTTGTTCTTGTTTTCTATTATTTTATATATGTATGCTCCTGAAGGTATATATGCTGGCATTTTTTTAGTGGGGGGGCCCCACTTTTCGGTTCCCCCCTCCACTTTTCGGCGCCCCCCCACTTTCGCCCCCCCCCCCCCCACTTTTCGGCAAGCCCCCACCCACTTTTTTGGGGGTCGTCCAAAAGTGTCAAAAAATTAGGTTTTTGAGGTCAAATTTTCAAAAATTTTCTCAATTTTTAGCTAATTTATGGACTTATAAGCTCATTTTAAGCTTAAAAACAGCGATTTTTTGCGTTTTTACCTTAAAAATGCTAATTTTTCGCAAAAAATTTCGGTATATTGTACATTTGGCTCGCCCCCCCCCCCACTTTTCGGAAGCCCCCCCCCCACTTCCCCCTCCCTAGGGGGGGGGGGCGAAGCCCCCCCCCCCACTTTCAAAACCCTAAAAAAATGCCAGTATATGTATAGATATCTTTCAACAGTAGCAAACATGCCAACCACAGCTCGTAGCGCTTACACTCTACAGCCACTTTGGGTACGCAGCTCTATGACAAAAGTTGCTCATGCAGTTCTATGACAAAAGTTGCTCAGCTCGCGTAGGACTTTTATTTGATACCAAATTTGACCACTTTTGAAAAATTTTAGTTTTGACCCAAAATCGCCTAGGTCCCCACCCAACCCCACCACAGCACTCCACAGCCACTTTGAGCATGCAGTTCTATGACAAAAGTTGCTCAGCTCGCTGAGGGCTTTCATTTGATACCAAATTTGACCACTTTTGAAAAATTTTAGTTTTGACCACATGACCTCCCACCTACCTGACCCTCCAGATGGCAAAGTGGAACCAGCACAGCAAAATTAGTGGGTCCGACGGCAAAAGAGATGCCAGGAATGAGCTGGGCGCACCAGAAAACCCCTATAGACAATGTTTTGAGGGGCAATGTACAGTTCTATATGGTGTTCCCGGAAGTCCGTACCGACCGGACCCTCCAGACGGCAAAGTGTAACAAGCACAGCAAGATGGGTGGGTCAGACTGCAAAACGGACACCGGGAATGAGCTGGGCGTACCAGAAAACCCCTATAGACAAAGTTTGGAGAGGCTAAGTAAAGTCTACTATGAACCTCCGGGAAGCGGTTACCGACTTGACCCCTCAGACGGTCAAGTGGAACCAGCCCAGCAACTTGGGTTACTCGGGCAGCAAAAATGCTAGCGGGAATCGATTCTCCGTCCCAAAAAACCTTTGTATGCAAAATTTGAGCAACGCATGTAGCAAAATAAGCGAAAAAATTAAGTTCAAAGTTCGACCCAAAATTCACCAACTTTGGCCGGCCAGTACCGAAAAATTACGCATAGAGACGGAAAATCATATAGCATCTGAACGACCCCGATATGTGTACTGTTTAACCATATAGTCAGTATTGCCCCATATATAGCAAAGTCTGACTTATTAAGGCGCCTTTGAAGCATACTTTTTGGCCATTTTAGCGTTTTGGCCCACTTTGGCCCCCAGCCAAAAATTTTTTCCGGCTCCGGGAGGCATAAAAACGAGCTTATTTTCTTATTTTCGATTTGTACTACAAGAATATATATGGGTTTCATAGGCAAAAATTTTTCTATCTGTAGTTATTCAAGCTACAAAACCCCCTTATGAGACATCAAAAGCGAGAAACCGGAAAAAAAGAAAAAACACAATTTTCGTAAGCGATTTTTGGCGCAACTTTTTAACGGAAAATGGTACGGGGATGAAACTTGGCAAGTATACTAAACTCGACACGTACAATTTTTTGCGAACATAATCTGCGCAGGAATCTGCGCTGCCTTGTTTTACACGGTCATTCGACCATTTTCACTCATATTATAGGGGTCGCTACCGCGACCCCTATGATACGTACGTAAGTACGCATGTATACAAGCGTTAGCTTCCCTCCAATCTTTCTTTTCCTTTACAATATACCAATAATAACAGAAAAGCTACCGCGGTCTTCTGCAGACTTCGAAGTAAGCCTGTAGGGGATATGTGGACCGGGAGGGGAGAATCCCGCATAATCATTGCTGTATTCAACTCTTTGTAATTAAACCCAAGTAAAATAAACCAATGTTGGTACTTACATTAACTGTACGTTAACATTTTAAGTTCATATTGCAGACATGATTTACGTTATGCCACGTCCATAACTTTTGTGACAACGAGCAACAAACGACAACGGCAAGCGGAAGCGGCTAAGCCGAGACAGGGTATGCAGCCATCCAAAACATATATACGTATATTTATATTTATAGGTATCCACATGTATCCAACACTGGCTTATCCCTAGTGGGGGGGGTGGGGGGGCCGCCCCCCATTCGAGGAGCCCCCCCATGAAAAGCCCCCCCCATAAATCCCGACCCCCCCATAACCCCAAAAATTGCCAAATTTTACCATTTTTACCCTAAATTATCAAAAAATTTTCCGGCTTCGCCGGATTTTTGACTAAATTTTCGCTATTTTAGCTTAAAAAACACCTAAAATTAGTCATTTTTTAGCGCTTTTTAGCAGTTAGTACGCAAAAAACCCACAAAAATTCGAAAAAAATTTCTAAAATATGCTCCCCCCCATTTTGGTTGAGCCCCCCCATCGATGGGGGGGGGCCCATGAAGCCCCCCCCCCCATAAAAAAATTGCCTAGGGATAAGCCAGCAACAGGCCCGCACCCAGGATTTTGAAAAGGGGGGTCCAAGGTAAAATGCACCGGGGGTTTGGGGGGGGCCGAGCCCCCCAGAACTTGAAAATTTTTTGCATTTTTACCCAAAAAGAGTACATTGGACAGTACATTTGTAGATTATCGCGCCGAAGGCGCGAAATTTTTTTAAAAATAGCTGTTTTTGCCATAAAAATAGCAAAAATTTTCCATTTAGTCATCCCAAAAGGGGGGTTCTAGACCCCTTGAACCCCCCCCCGGGGTGCGGCCTTGGTATCCAACACATACGTGCGTCACACGGTGAAATCAAATCTTCTAATAACTTCTACTAATCTTCTACTATCTCTTTACTAACTGTGAAGGGCTTGAATTTTACTGAAGTTTGGGCAGATGAAAAACATTTGTTAGCCGAGCTGGCCAGGTTTCATGTGCGTGATGGTATGTATTCCAGTATTCCACACTCATTAAGGGTTCTGGTCCGCCTTCACGCGCTGGGGTTATATATACTTACTTAGTGGTGTGCCTCCCATCCCCCGTGGCGAGGTCGGGGTGCTCTCACTCTTTATGAAGGGGTACCCGGCTGGGCGTGGGGATGAGGTGGGACAACACAAAAAACTCACAACTCAATGTGATTTCATCGGCAATCCCACCACAGAAAGTGTTTTAAATTAACATAAACCCCCCTTTTCGATTCAAAAAACTATTCCTTATTACAGGCCTGCGTAAATTTTGCGTATTTTTGTTTTCGAGTGCGTATTTTTAATTTCGACTGCGTAAAATTGCAAAAATCGCTTCTCAACGTTATAAAAGCTATAAACGCATTTGCGTTGAATTAATGCTGTTTTTAAGAGTTTTAAACAACGTTAAGAATCTTAGCTCGAGTTTAAATTGCGTGCTCTCTCTGTGGTGTAAGAGTATGAATGAATAGGTGGTAGGGTTGGTTTTTTCCGGAAAAAACCTTTTTTCCGGTTTTTTCCTTTTTTCCGGTCACCCCAAAATTCACCAATTTGCTATAAGTTGTGTTATTTCATGTTTCTGCATGCATAAAAGCCGTTTTCAACACATTTAATATATAGTCCCACTGTGTAGTGTGCACTTATGTGCACAAGCGGTTACAACGGTTTCAGTATTGATTATAGGAATTAATTTTTTTAGCAGACAATACTGTAGAATAAATTACAGGTTACTTCTGTATACCTTGACGGTTCTGCTAGACCAGGTCTGTGGTTTTCGCAAGTAATACACCTCGTAAAGTAAAGAATACCATATGTTTTAAAAGGTTTTGGCTGAACATTCCACTGTTAAACATGGAATTGTTAAGTCTACCTGAGTTACGCAACAATATGCAGTGCACATTCCATGGCAAAAAATCTTAAATCCCAGAATTAGCTCAACTTCATGGATATTGTCTTATTAGTTCATTAAACAGTGTTTTTGATAGTTTCTTAATGTTCTGATTTCATAAATTAACTTTCAGAACATGTCTCGAATATTTTTCCATTTTTTTCCGATGCTTCGAAAAAACCCAAATACAATTTGGTCAGATTTAGCATACCCCCACCTACTATGACTCACGGAAAAGGTTGTAAATAGTGCGAAATCGCAGGAAAAGTTCAGAAAACATTATATTCCGCTGTAAAAATCGTTAAAATACCATTAGAAATATTTTTCCATTTTTTTCCACCCCATCGGAAAAAAATGGAAAAAAACGGAAAAAACCTTTTTTCTAGTCCTTTTTTCCGCGCCCATCCCTAATAGGTGGACGAAAAAAAATATATATATACAAGTAGGAAAAATGCTCCTTGCAGTCGCATGAAAAATACAATATGAGCCAGAAGGACAGCATTCAATTCGGGAAAAGACAAGATTTAAAATGTATAATATGAGCCAGCATTTACTTATGCAAAGGACAAGATTTAAAAGTTTAATATGAGCAGCTCCCTTTCTCGGGCTCATATTGACGCCTTGGGAACGATGTTGTGTACGCAACTTAATCGATGCCAACGTATAAAATTAGAGTAAGTGTAAAAATAGACACTGCTCAGAGCCCCCCCAGGAGCCTGCACAGAGTAACTTAACATGCTACTTAGACTATTGATAATATCACACTATTTACGTAATTACGTATTATATATTTACGCAACCATAATCTGGGGTATTTTTACACAACGCACTTTTCAGCAAGTCCTTTTTGTCATTGTAGCCAGCATATATATACCATTAGCTAGCTGTCATATACCATTAGCTTCTGTCACAGATCTGGTGTATTCAATAAAGTATATATATATGTCTGACTGAATGCTCTATCAGAATCATATGAACAAGACACGACGAAGATAGAGAGAAACCACTCCCTGCGGGCTGTCCGTGCGGCGTCAATATGAGCCCGAGAAAGGGAGCTGCTCATATTAAACTTTTAAATCTTGTCCTTTACATAAGTAAATGCTGGCTCATATTATACATTTTAAATCTTGTCTTTTCCCGAATTGAATGCTGTCCTTCTGGCTCATATTGTATTTTTCATGCGACTGCAAGGAGCATTTTTCCTACTTGTCCTATTTCATTTTTGGGAATGAGGGAATGTGTAATGTGCTAATATGGTTTATTGACCATAACATTAACGCATACTGTTAAACTAAATGCTACCCCAGCAACTTGAACCAGGTACTGGTTCACGGTTGAACCAGTTGAACCAGACGAGATACGGCGTCGACAATATGCTCATCGTGTTCAGCGACCCCGATTTACTATATAAGGGCAAGCTTTCAGGCAGTTTCAACTTGTCTATTTCAAGTTACAGAGCGTGAGCAGCACCGCACAGCGACGAGGATACTCTCATCGTGTTCAGCGACCCCGAGTTACTATATAAGGGCAAGCTTTCAGGCAGTTTCAAATTGTCTATTTCAAGTTACAGAGCGTGCTGCGGCTGCAGCGCCGCAGCGCAGCACGATAGCAGCACCGCACAGCGACGAGGATACTCTCATCGTGTTCAGCGACCCCGATTTACTATATACGGGCAAGCTTTCAGGCAGTTTCAAATTGTTTATTTCAAGTTACAGAGCGTGCTGCGGCTGCAGCGCCGCAGCGCAGCACGATAGCAGCACCGCACAGCGACGAGGATACTCTCATCGTGTTCAGCGACCCCGATTTACTATATAAGGGCAAGCTTTCAGGCAGTTTCAACTTATCTATTTCAAGTTACAGAGCGTGCTGCACGGTGCTGGGGCTGCAGCGCCGCAGCGCAGCCCGATAGCAGCACCGCACAACGACGAGGATACTCTCATCGTGTTCAGCGACCCCGATTTACCATATAAGTGCAAGCTTTCAGGCAGTTTCAAATTGTCTATTTCAAGTTACAGAGCGTGCTGCACTGTGCTGCGGCTGCAGAGCCGCAGCGCAGCACGATAGCAGCACCGCACAACGACGAGGATACTCTCATCGTGTTCAGCGACCCCGGTTTACTATATAAGGGCAAGCTTTCAGGCAGTTTCAACTTGTCTATTTCAAGTTACAGAGCGTGCTGCACGGTGCTGCGGCTGCAGCGCCGCAGCGCAGCACGATAACAGCACCGCACAACGACGAGGATACTCTCATCGTGTTCAGCGACCCCGATTTACTATATAAGGGCAAGCTTTCAGGCAGTTTCAATTTGTCCATTTCAAGTTACAGAGCGTGCTGCGGCTGCAGCGCCGCAGCGCAGCACGATAGCAGCACCACACGGAGAAGCAAACATGCCTATCGTGTTCAGCGACCCCGATTTACTATATAAGGGCAAGCTTTTAGGCAGTTTCAACTTGTCCATTTCAAGTTACGGGGCGTGCTGCACGGTGCTGCACCTGCAGCGCAGCACGATAGCCGCACCACACCACGACGATGATACTCTCATCGTGTTCAGCGACCCCGATTTACTATATCAGGGCAGCTTTCAGGCAGTTTCAACTTGCCCATTTCCTAGTTACAGAGCGTGCTGCGGCTTCAGCGCCGCAGCGCAGCACGATAGCAGCACCGCACAGCGACGAGGATACTCTCATCGTGTTCAGCGACTGATTTACTAAAGGGCAAGCTTTCAGGCAGTCTCAAACTGTCTATTTCAAGTTACAGAGCGTGCTGCACGGTGCTGCGGCTGCAGCGCCGCAGCGCAGCACGATAGCAGCACCGCACAGCGACGAGGATACTCTCATCGTGTTCAGCGACCCCGATTTACTATATAAGGGCAAGCTTTCAGGCAGTTTCAAATTGTCTATTTCGTTACAGAGCGTGCTGCAAGGTCTGCAGCGCCGCAGCGCTGCACTATATCAGCACCCCACACGGACGACGTTACTCTCATCGTGTTCAGCGACCCCGATTTACTATATAAGGGCAAGCTTTCAGGCAGTTTCAACTTGTCTATTTCAAGTTACGCGTGCTGCACGGTGCTGCCCTGCAGCGCCGCACCCCGATAGCAGCACCGCACAGCGACGAGAGGGATACTCTCATCGTGTTCAGCGACCCCGACTTACTATATATGTCCAAGCTTACACGCAGTTTCAACTTGTCAATTTCAAGTTACTGTGCGTTCTGTGGCTGCAGCGGCGCAGCGCAGCACGATAGCAGCACCGCACAGCGACGAGAGGATACTCTCATCGTGTTCAGCGACCCCGATTTACTATATAAGGGCAAGCTTTCAGCAGTTTCAACTTGTCTATTTCAAGTTACAGAGCGTGCTGCACGGTGCTGAACCTGCAGCGCAGCACGATAGCAGCACCGCACAGCGACGAGGATACTCTCATCTAGTTCAGCGACACCGAATTACGATATAAGGGCAAGCATTCAGGGAGTTTCAATTGTCCATTTCAAGTTACAGAGCGTGCTGCGCGAGGGCTGCAGCCGGCAGCACGATAGCTGCACCGCACAGCGACGAGGATACTCATCGTGTTCAGCGACCCCGATTTACTATATAAGGGCAAGCTTTCAGGCAGTTTCAACTTATACATTGCTAGTTACAGAGCGTGCTGCACCTGCAGCGCCGCAGCGCAGCACGATAGCAGCACCGCACAGCGGCGAGGATACTCTCATCGTGTTCAGCGACCTCGACTTACTATATGAGGGCAAGCTTTCAGCGCTGTTTCAACTTGTCCATTGCAATTTACAGAGCGTGCTGCAGCTGCAGCGCCGCAGCGCAGCACAGCAGCACCGCACAGCGACGAGGATAGTCTCATCGTGTTCAGCGACCCCGATTTACTATATAAGGGGATGCTTTCAGGGCAGTTTCAACTTCTACATTTCAAGTTACAGAGCGTGCTGCGGCTGCACCGCCGCAGCGCAGCACGATAGCAGCACCGCGCAGCGACGAGGATACTCTCATCGTGTTGCCCCAGCGACCCCGATTTACTATATAAGGGCAAGCGTGTAGGGCAAAGTCAAATTGTCTATTTCTAAGTTACAGAGCGTGCTGCGGCTGCAGCGCAGCACGATAGGCAGCACCGCACAGCGTCGACAATACGCTCATCGTGTTCAGCGACCTCGACTTACTTTATAAGGGCAGGCTTTCAGGCTGTTTCAACTTGTCGGTTTCGCAGTTACAGGGCGTGCTGCGGCTGCGCTGCGCCGCAGCGCAGCACGATAGCAGCACCGCACAGCGACGAGGATACTCTCATCGTGTTCAGCGACCCCGATTTACTATATAAGGGCAAGCTTTCAGGCAGTTTCAACTTGTCCATTGCTAGTTACAGAGCGTGTCTGCATGGTGCTGCGGCTGCCGCAGCGCAGAACGATAGCAGCACCGCACAGCGACGAGGATAATTCTCATCGTGTTAAGCGACCCCGATTTACTATATAAGGGCAAGCATTCAGGCAGTTTCAACTTGTCTACTTTCAAGTTGCAGAGCGTGCTGCACGGTGCTGCAACTGCAGCGCCGCAGCGCAGTCGATAGCAGCGCACCGCACAGCAACAGGATACTCTCATTGTGTTCAGCGACCCCGATTTACTGTATAAGGGCAAGCTGTCAGGCAGTTTCAACTTGTCCACTTCGGGTTACAGAGCGTGCTGCACGGTGCTGCGGCTGCAGCCGCCGCAGCGCAGCACGATAAGCAGCACCGCACAGTTGACGATACTCATCGTGTTCAGCGACCCCGATTTACTATATAAGGGCAAAGCCAGGCAGTTTCAACTTATCTATTGCTAGTTACAGAGCTGTGCTGCACCTGCAGCGCCGCAGCGCAGCACGATAGCAGCACCGCACAGCGACGAGGATACTATCATCGCGTTCAGCGACCCCGATTTACTATATAAGGGCAAGCTTTCAGGCAGTTTCAAGTTGTCCATTTCAAGTTACAGAGCGTGCTGCACGGTGCTGCGGCTGCAGCGCCGCAGCGCAGCACGATAGCAGCACCGCACAGCGACGAGGATACTCTC
>JASAND010003408.1:0-23636 GCA_030248195.1 Trissonchulus latispiculum | reverse complement strand
CCTCATCAGATCAGTGTCTGCTCGTGCTCCGGCTCCGCATTTATACCCAAGTCTGCTTATTATCCCACGGTCGCGTTCGCTCAAAGTCTCGCATTTTGCCCGTCTGCTTTATACCCTTAAAGTTTCCAAGTTCAAGAAAGTCTGCATTTTCTACTTTTAGTGTTATGTCTGCCGAGTCTGCCTTGGATCCATGATCCAGTTGTTGATAAGTTCACAAGAATTTTTTCATGATTTTATGAATTTTTTGGCTCATAGCAGTATTTTCATAACTTTCAAAGTCACAATTTTCAACACATTTGGTAGCATTAGAAATTACAAACACTGCAACAAAATGTCCAAGTGCAAAATTAAATTGATTCGTCAATTTGCAACTAATCTCTCCGAAATTGCCGCGCGCTTCAGAGATTTGACTTTTATTTGTACAGCAAATTTCGCTTCATACAAACATGTTGTAGGCCAAATATGTTTCGTATGACAAAATGGAGTCCCAATACCACGACATAACCACGAGAATGGCTCCAACAGGAGCATTACTCGGCATCAGCTCAATTTATGGAACTGAGCCAGACAACGTTATTTGATGAAGCGAATTAAGATCAGTGCAGGAATGGGACTTTTACACAAGATGGATTACTGGTTCCGTCCAGCGTATTAATCAAGAATAGATAAGCTCAATCTCGACAACTTTCATTTAATTCTGTATTTAGTTTCATGAAATAATTTTTAATGTTTAAAACGATTCTAAAGCCTTACGGACAATTTCCATCTATCCTATTCGAAAATATCTCTCCGACTTTCTCTGCAGCCTATTTCTTAAACGGTATTGTCGGTTGGGGTGCCCAACAGCTGCTCATCTTGTTCACACACAGATATGGGCAGTCGGCAAGCGATCAGCTCGCCTTGGGGGTGACTGAAATACCGCACGGCAACATGTTTATCCGTGGCTCATCTCTTGGTCCGTATTTTAGAAATCTAGTCTCGGCAAGGGGGAGCAGCATTTTCGGATTCTCTATGAGAGTCACAACAAGTTGGCCAAAAAAAAAATACCCGAGTATATCGCAGTTCCGGCTGTCTAGCTCTGCGTCTGCGTCGCGTCCGCATTTTATACTCGGCCGACAGTGTCTGTCGACTTAGACTCTCCACGTAGGTACACATTTCAAATGTTGCTCGCTGTTTGGTCATAATTTCGCCTTTTCCCCGCCAATGTCGACGCTTGGTGCGGGTATGCTCCACCATGCTGAGTTCAAATATTGCAACTCTTTAGATTTCTTGGGACTAGTAAGCGAAAACTTTTTGCTGAAAAAAGTTATATATAGGGGTTTTTCGGATCGTAGAACATCAAATCTAAAGTCCGGTTTTTCGATTCAGCTTTTCGTTAGCTCAAGAAAGGTTACAACTTTAGCTTATATTAAGCTAACGAAAAAGCTGAATCAGAAAACGGACTTCGGATTCGTGTTCTGCGACCCAGAAAAAACTTATATCGCAAAATCGAAGACAAAAAAGTTTTCGGTTACCCTTGGTCCCCCCTTAGACCGAAAGAAATCGAATTTCGCGAAATCGAAAAATTTTGCGATATTTGAACTCAGCGTGGTCGAAAACATACCCACACCAAAATTTCAGCTCATTTTGGTCGAGTTTTAGAACTTTGAGTAGTGGTGGGGGTAATGGAAAGACCCATAGGCCATTTATGTGTTAAACATAAACGATGATACTCACCTTCGCTCAGAGTTCCGTTACTCAACGTTCAAAGTTCAAGTTGCAATTATGTAGCGAGGCTACTTTCGGTTTGGACCTCGTACCCGAATCAGAGGTTTATTTGGGGGTGGGGAAGGTCAGCCATTAGGCAGAGCAAGAAGAGTTTTGACTTTCACTGTATAGTGTGACGCTTGTCATACTCTTTTATAAACTATGTACTCTTGGTTAAAATTAAGTAGCTAGCTCGTACATATTTAACCGAAAAAAGGTTTGGTACGCTTTTAGCCTTAGCATAAAAACCTTTTAAGTTTGATTTCGCGTGGGTAGATATCGGGTTCGGCTACCTATGATTTCTGGTTGACGAAATTTGTTACGATTGTGGGTTTTTGGTCTTTTAGGCTCGGACAAACTGTTGCTCACGTCATGTTCAGATTTAGTTACATTGTTACATCAATGTTGAACTTACTTCCATGTTTTCTTTCTAACACAAATACGCATGGTATTTATTATAAATAACTAACTATTTACGTTGTTTACGAACGTACAAATACTCTGTTCAAAACTCTTCAAAGTTAGGCACTTGTCGTACACGTTGGTCACAGCCATAAATATACAGTTAGGTGAGCCATTATAAATTAATATATAAAGATTAGCAACCAAAGCAAAGGCAGATTTTGAAATCACTCATACTCCACATGTCCAAAGTCGTTCCACTGATCGATCTTCAAGTAAAAACTCTACCCAATTTCGTAATTTGTTTTCCGAGTCCGACACTTATGTCTCTACCTTTTGCTCGGTTCTGGTTTGGGGCGACGTGTGGGGGATATGCGACGAACGTTGTTGTAGTTGTTAATTTTGGGTAGTTTTTGTACCATTCACTGGCATGGGAGGTTTCCGAATCGTTGTGAGACTGAAAGATAATATAAACAAGTAAATCTGTGCGGTCTAGGCAACGATATTTCTGTTTGCAAGCAACTTGAAGCTGAAATGTTCGGGCTGGCTGAATTTTCGTGGATGATTGAACGGAAGGTTTTTGACAATATCCCATCCTAATCGGTACTCCGGTTAGGGGCAGTGCCAGTGTTTTCGAAGTAGTGCGCTAGAGCTTATTTTTTGCAAAGCTCTAGCGCACTTGACTTGATCCTACACTGGACGCCGCTAACAGGAGTACCGATCAGGATGGAATTTGGCATTAACTACCTATAGTTGATTCATCCAGGAAATTTCGAGCCAACGTCTGGTTAACAGTTATGCCGAAAGTGCTCAAGTGGCTTGTCACATATAAATCGGCCCGACCCTGCTGCACGCACAGGTTTAGCCTTAGTTAAATACTGTGATATTGGATAAAAGTCTAACATAATGCTTATTTCGGGAATTCTCCTGGCAGTGAATGGTGCAAAACTACCCAAAATTAACAACTACAACAACGTTCGTCGCATATCCCCCACACGTCGCCCCAAACCAAGAACCGAGCAAAAGGTAGAGACATAAGTGTCGGACTCGGAAAACAAATTACGAAATTGGGTAGAAGCATTGAAGGCCGATCAGAACGACTTTGGACATGGGAGTATGAGTGATTTCAAAATCTGCCTTTGTTTGGTTGCTAATCTTTATATATTAATTTATAATGGCTCACCTAACTGTATATTTATGGCTGTGATAACGTGTACGGCTGTGTGCCTAACTTTGAAGAGTTTTGAACAGAGTATTTGTATGTTCGTAACGTAAATAGTTAGTTATTTATAATGAATACCATGCGTATTTGTGTTAGAAAGAAAACATGGAAGTAAGTTCAACATTGATGTAACAATGTAACTAAATCTTAACATGACGTGAGCAACAGTTTGTCCGAGCTTAAAAGACCAAAATACACAATCGTAACAAATTTCGTCAACCAGAAATCATAGGTAGCCGAACCCGATATCTACCCACGCGAAAGCTTAAAAAACTTAAAAGGTTTTATGCTAAGGCTAAAAGCGTACAAACCTTTTTTCGGTTAAATATGTACGAGCTAGCTACTAGTTAATTTAACCAAGAGTACATAGTTTATAAGAGTATGACAAGCGTCACACTATACAGTGAAAGTCAAAACTATGCTATGCGCGCTAATGGCTGACCTTCCCCACCCCCAAATAAACCTCTATTTGGGTACGAGGTCCAAACGAAAGTAGCTCACTCCTTTACATAATTACAACTTGAACTTTGAACGTTGAACTTAACAGGGCCCCAATTTGTGAAGGTGGTATATCATCGTTTATGTTTAACACATAAATGTACAAAATATGGGTCTTTTCCAGATTACCCCCACCACTACTCAAAGTTCCTAAAACTCGACCAAATGAGCTGAAATTTGGTGTGGGTATGTTTTCGACCACGCTGAGTTCAAATATCGCAAAATTTTTCGATTTCGCGAAATTCGATTTCTTTCGATTTCTAAGGGGGGACCAAGGGTAACCGAAAACTTTTTTGTCTTCGATTTTGCGATATAGGGATTTTCTGGGTCGCAGAACACGAATCCGAAGTCCGTTTTCTGATTCAGCTTTTCGTTAGCTTAATATAAGCTAAAGTTGTAAGCTTATGCTGAGCTAACGAAAAGCTGAATCGAAAAACGGACTTTAGATTCGTGTTCTGCGACCCAGAAAACCCCTATATATAACTTTTCAGCAAAAAGTTTTCGCTTACCCTTGGTCCCCCCTTAGAAATCTAAAAAATCGAATTTCGCGAAATCGAAAAATTTTGCAATATTTGAACTCAGCGTAGTCGAAAACATACCCACACCAAATTGCAGCTCATTCGGTCGAGTTTTAAGAACTTTGAGTGGCGGGGGGGTAATCTGGAAAAGACCCCAAAATATATTAAACGAGCGAGCAACCCCCGTTTGAAACTATGTACCTACATATGGGCGGTGTGAGAGGGTATCAATTTGTGGGAGGGTCAGTCAATAGTTAGCGCAGTTTTTGTCGGGCCAGTATAAAATGCAGACGCAGGCGCAGACGCAGGCGCAGAAGCAGACCAGCAGACTGCGGTATAAAACGGATGCAGACGCAGACTCGGGTATTTTTTTTTTGTAAGTGGCCCAGCATTATTGTGACTCTCATAGAGAATCGAAAAATGCTGCTCCCCGCAGACCGTTTCTAAAATACGGACAAGAGGCGGAGAAGCAAAGACCACGGATAGAAAACATGGTCCCCAAGCCAGACTGCCGTGCGGTTATTTCAGTCACCCCCAAGGCAACTACAGTCGCTTACCGACTGCAGTTGCCCCCCGCTTGACAACAGTGACTAAGATGGCTGAAAGCTGTTAGGCTTGCTCGGTAGCCTTGGGTAAAAAAGAAATAGGCTGCAGAAAGGAGTCGGAGGGAGAGGGCGAGCACTCAGATAGGATAGATGGAAATTGTCCGTAGGCTAGAAATCGTTTTAAATTATTTCAGTAAAAATTATTTCATGAAACTAAATGCAAATTAAATGAAAGTTAATCGAGATTGACTTATCTATTCTTGATTAATACGCTGGACGGAACCAGCAATCCATCTTGTGTAAAAGTCCATTCCTGCACTGATCATTAATTCGCTTCATCCATAACGTTGTCATTCCCATGGCTCAGTTCCATAAATTGGTGATGCCTAAGCCTTGTGTAGTAATCTCCCTGTTAGACCATTCTCGTGGTTATGGTCGTGGCAATTGCTTCCATTTTTGTCATACGGAGCATATTTGGCTAACGTGATTTGTTGTATGGAAGCAGGAGTTGCTGCAATATGTATTACAAATAAAGAGTCAAATCTCTGAAAGCACTGCGACAGTTTCGGAGATTATAGTTGCAAATTGACGAAATCAATTTAATTTTGCACTTGAGAACATTTTGTTGCAGTGTTTTGTAATTTTCCTAATGCCTACATGTAATGTGATTCTTTGGTGTGGCTTTTAACTGATCTCAACTAAAAGTTATGGGGAAAATACTGCCCAGGCTTCAAATGAGCCAAAAAAATTCATAAAATCATGAAAAAATTCTTGAACTTATCCAATTTTGCCGCCTGCTTCCGCTCGTCATGGATCAAAACCTCAGACTCGGGTATAAAAAGCAGACGCAGACCGTACTAAAAGTAGAAAATGCAGACTTTCTTGCAGACTTGCTGACTAGGGTATAAAAAGCAGACCGGGGTATAAAATGCAGACTTTTGAGCAGACTTGCTGACCGTGGGATAATAAGCAGACTTGGGTATAAAATGCAGGCAGACTTTTGAGCAGACTTACTGATCCTGATATAAAATGCACGCTAGGCTATAAAATGTAGGCCAATCAGCAATTAAAGCAAGCTCCGGTATAAAATGTATTCCCAAGAGTACATAATAGATAAGAGTATGACAACAGGCAGGCTCTCTGTTATCAGAGCAAAAACTATGCTATGCGCGCTATCGGCTAACCCCCCCCCCCACAAATTGACCCCCTCTCACACCGCCCCTATATGGGCACATAGTTCCAAACGGGGGTCGCTCACTCGCTTAGTATGTTTTCTACATGCATATGTTAAACATACACGCTTGCACCCTGTTCCCAAATTAGGCCTCGGTTAATTATAACGTGTAATTATGCAAAGCAGTGAGCGACCCCCGTTTTTGGACCTCAAGATTATATAGGGGCGGTGTGAGAGGGGGTCAATTTGTGGGGGGGGTTAGCCGATAGCGCGCATAGCATAGTTTTTGCTCTGATAACAGAGAGCCTGCCTGTTGTCATACTCTTATCTATTATGTACTCTTGGTATTACGTACAGGTTTTGCAGATTTTGGTGTAAAATATGCAGTATGGTAGGTAATAAGCAGACGCCGGTATATAAAATTAAAATTCAATTTAATTTTATTGCATTACGTGTCTACTTTTCTGACAATGTCTATACATATAGCAAGGTTTAAAAAAATCAAAAATCGAATTTGCCGCCATTTTCGTAAATGAAGTCCGATCGAAATAATTTTGGTATGTGTCAACTGCTAATGACCCCCTCTATGTGTGGTGCAAATTTCAAGCCGATAGCCCTTACGTAGCGAGAGTAAAAATTTTTTGTGATTTTCTGTTAACAAATTCACAAAACATCAGCTAGGAAAATTTTCGTTTCATGCGTAAATAGAGCATAGTCCCTGCTGTTATTATGTATAAAAATTTGGACCCGAAAGTTTTTCGATCAGGCTTAACTTCGAATTTCGGTTCTGGGCCCCTGGGTCCAAAGTGGCTACCCTAGGCAATTCTTTTAAGGTGGTGATTCCTTTTGGGCACATACTGTTATTTGGCGGTGTAAATCAAGATGAAATTTGACGAAACTTTCCGAAATAAGTTCTTGTAGCGTACTAACACCCTCCGCGCAATCCCGATTCAAAAATTCGAGATTTCCGGTCAGAATGGTTTTTCCAAATTTCTGTACGTTTGGCAGCAGCTATACCGTTATGACTATATTCATTCGAAAGATCTCATTGAGCGTCATATTTTTGCTTTTTAAAGCAACTTTGTAGCTTTTCTCTACCGTGAGCTATGTTTTAGCGTCTAAAACTTGTCATTTTTGCAGAAATCAAATAATCCAACATTTCTTGAACTACGCAAGACGTAAAATCAAACTAAGGGCGTCGATCTGAAGGTCTCATAGGGACAAATTATTCGACGCATGATCGTCTTCCAACTGATATCCTGTAGGCTGCTATCATAAAAAATGTAGTTTTTGCAAAAACACGACCAATGTTTTTCCAAAGATTGTGGAGCATTCACCATGCAAGCTGAAGGGCTGCTACTTAACAGAAGTGATCTGCACAAATATACCCAGGGACGAATTTTAGTTGCCCCGATTGCTGCTTTCTAGCTAAAGTAATCGCTTGATAAATTTGGAAAAAGTAAGCAAAATACAGGTTACGCACACATTTCAGCTTATTTCTCTATAACGATGAGCGATTTCACAATAAATAAAAAATTGTCCCCAGTTATTTGATCGAGGTATCAATTGATATATAGAGAAGTTAGTAACTGATTTGCCTACCATTACCTAAAAGACTAAGTATACCGTTTTACGAATACAGTTTAGAAGGTTGTAGAATCAATCACTGGAAAACGTGCAATCGTAATGTCTATCTGAAAAAGTAATTATATGTGCTAACTGACAGGTTTCATGCATTGCAGAACATATATATACATACACTCATACCGGTTACGTGCAATCATTTGCTGACCACTCTGCCAGACTGATATAGGTGAGGGCGGGCGTCATCAGTAGCGTACCCTTCACCTATTGCAGCTTTTGGGCTTTTGGTTCCCCCGTTAAAGTTGAAGAAAAGCGTTTCTGCCCTGGGGTCTTCCATTGACACGTGTGGTTACACATGAATGATTACACACAGTGCTGTACTTATACACAAAACATTACGTATACATTGAGTAATATACTAATCTGATTACTGTACATTATCATTGATTTCAGAGAAAATTTCATCAATTAAACAATCATACTTGATATTTAATTCTTTATTCTTAATGCATTTATGCAGAAGTGTAAGTACAATATTAACAGGGTAACCTTTAGATTTAATCATTCTAGCAAATTTGACACATGCAGTGACAAATCCATTCTTTGTGGATATTATCGCAGCATATCTAGCAAACTCGTTGTAAACTGCGTTATGTTTACAACTGAGGCTAATGTTGCTTTCATAACTAGGAAATCTAATTGACTTAAAATTAAAATTATCTCTTTTGTCATAAATGTCAGTAACAAATTTATTATTAATTACAGATATTTTAATATCTAATACATCTGCACACTGATTACTGTTATTCATTTTATGTAAAGTCAAACAGACCGCATATACATATGGATTAACTTGATTAGCATGGTCATGGTCATTAAGGAAGGTTATATCGTCCTGATACCTATATGCCTATATGATCTGCACAAATATACCCAGGGACAATTTTTTAGTTGCCCCGATTGCTGCTTTCTAGCTAAAGTAATCGCTTGATAAATTTGGAAAAAGTAGGCAAAATACAGGTTACGCACACATTTCAGCTTATTTCTCTATAACGATGAGCGATTTCACAATAAATAAAAAATTGTCCCCAGTTATTTGATGGAGGTGTCGATTGATATAACCGATGTCTCCCGAAAAAATTTACTTGTGGCTGCAAAAAATTTGGAAAATTATACTGGTTCTAAAATGTGTTACAAATATTTTATAGATGCCCAACATTAGTTTCATGGCAAGCATTAAAAAGAGAAAATGTCAAGCTACATTTTGATGTAAAAATGGCCTCTTAACTCCAAGTAATGTATGAGTAATAATGGTGCAAACTTTAAGTGACCAAAGGGAATCAGCACCTTAACACTGTTTATTGACTCCAGCAAGCAAGGAATTTGGTGTTTATATTGCTCTAGTAAGCACAGCGCAAACAATTTGGCGTAGTAACTTTGCACGTTCAAGTGACTTGGTCTAGGATCACGTGACCTTGGTCAGGGTCACGTGACTGGTCAAACATTTTATTTCAAGGCCCAGGAAACCTAAAAACAAGAGTGCATAATTGCACTATTATTAAGAAGAAGAGTAAGCCACTAGAGGGCTTCTCTTCTTTGCATTGCGTAACGGTGCTCCGACCACAATACGCGAATGTTCCCCCGTTTGGGGGGGGGTCGACCAAATCGACATAGCATACCCCCTCCGTTTGGTGGGGGGGCATCCAAAAAGAGGTCCCCGTTTGGTGGGGGGGGTAGCCAACAGCCAATCAGATTGCAGAAACCCCCCCTCCGTTTGGTGGGGGGGGGGGTAGAGCAGAGGATTACGGTAGTTTTTGTTCTATTCGAAAATGGGTCCCCGTTTGGGGGGGGGGTCGCTCAACCAGGCTAAGGTTTGCTCATTCTGATTGGCTGTTGGCGACCCCCCCAACGGGGACCACTTTTTGTGACCCTCCCCCCCCTCCCCAAACGGGGACCCTTTTTCAAAAGCCAGAATCAGCCTGCCTACCCCCCCCCACCAAACGGGGAGGGGGTTACTGCAATCTGATTGGCTGTTGCCTACCTCCCCCCCCCCCCCCACCAAACGGGGAGGGGGTATGATTTGGCGACCCTTCCCCCAAACGGGGGAACATTCGCGTATTGTGGTCGGAGCACCATTACACAATGCCAAGAAGAGGAGCCCTCTAGTGGCTTACTCTTCTTCTAATATATAGAAGAAAAAAATCATGGACTCTTGCTAAAAACTTGCCTATATAGGTTTTGCGGGGCGTAGAATTCGTTTTCATGTAGCTTTAGCCCACTTATGTGATCCTGACCTCCCCTTGGGTCCGGTGGGTCGGAGTCATGATTAACAGCCGGTCACTGGGTACCTAAAAACATGTGCCATACAGGTTTTTCGGCGTCGCAGAGCTCGAATTTGGCGTTAGTTTTGCTGCAGCAGCCACCCCGCACCTTTTTACAAAAAGTTGTGGGTGATGTTTTTGCGAAAAAGTTCGCAAAATCTCCCGCCGTGGGCCTGCCCAGAGGTCATGGCAACGAATCCAATATATACATGGCTAAATAGTGCAGAGCGTGGACTAGGTTAGCTAAGCGAAGTCCGTGGTGAGTAACAGCAAGAGTACATAATGATATTATGACAAGCGTCACACTCTATGCAGTGAAGGGCAAAACTATGCTATGCGCGCTATCGGCTGACCCCCCCCCACGAATTGACCCCCTCTCACACCGCCCCTATATGGGTACGTGGTCTAAACGGGGGTCGCTCACTGCTTTGCATAATTACACGCTGAAATTAACAGGGGCCCAATTTGAGGAGGAGGTTTAAGCATGTATGTTTAACACTTGTATGTAGAAAACATGCTAAGCGAGTGAGCGACCCCCGTTTGGGACTATGTACCCATATATATATAGGGGCGGTGTGAGAGGGGGTCAATTCGTGGGGGGATCAGCCGATAGCGCGCATAGCATAGTTTTGCCCTTCACTGCATAGAGTGTGACGCTTGTCATACTCTTATTATTATCAGGAGTACATAATAACTAAGACTGTGACAAGCGCAGCACTCTTAGCTATCAGGCTGGGGACATCATCTGCACGATAACGGCCTACCCCCCCCCCCCACAAATCAGACCCCAGTGACCCCCCACAAAACAGACCCTAGTCAACCACCCCCCCCCCCACAAAACAGATCCTAGTGGATTTCACTAGGGTCTGATTTGTGGGAGGGGGTCATTTCACTAGGGTCCATTTTGGGGGGGGGGGTCATTTCAGTAGGGTCTGATTTGTGGGGGGGGGGGGTCAAATCCATTAGGGTCTGTTTTGTGGAGGGGGGTCAAATCCATTAGGGTCTGTTTTGTGAGGGGGGGTCACTGGGGTCTGATTTGTGGGGGGGCAGGCCGTTATCGTGCAGATGATGTCCCCAGCCTAATAGCTAAGAGTGCTGCGCTTGCCACAGTCACACTCTTAGTTATTATGTACTCTTGTTATTATGTACTTTTGGTAATAGCAAAATTTTCAATTTTGGTTCGGAGTTGCCCGAGGGTCGGTTTTGGGGTGGGTCGACTGTTTGGATACCCTGGTCGAACGAGTTGGCCTCGGCGGATATCGGGCCTGCGGTCTGCTCAAAAATCTGCATTTTATACCCGGGACTACTTTGTATACCCCAATCTGCAGGTCTGCTCAAGTCTGCTTTTTATACCCCAGTCTGCAAGACTGCTCCAAAGTCTGCATTTTATACCCAAGTCTGTTTTCAGGTCTGCGTTTTATATCCGAGTCTGCGTCTGCATAAGTCTGCTAGTCTGCGTCTGCATAAGTCTGCTTAGTCTGCGTCTGCATAAGACTGCAGTGCCGGTTTTTTGTCTTCACTGCATAGAGTGTGACGCTTGTCATAATCTTATATTACGTACTCTTGGTTTAACTAAATCCTTATCGTTCACATGGTTAAAAAAGAGCTGGACAAATCATTTCAACTCGTTTGCTGCGTTAAATGAGTTAAAATATGTAAAGTCTACCCAGTTAACTCCTTTGCCAAAAGCCGCTTAGTTGTATATATTCAGCCGGTAACAACTGGTAACAGAGAGCTCATGTTTTCCAAGCTCTTATCGTTTCATATTCTTGCCTGTGCAGAACACTGAGGCCATAATCTGAACTTAATCTGAATCTGAACTTAGTACGTTTTATTTCATCAGACAACACACAAAATTTATAAAATAAACAAACACGAAGTCAAACTACCAAGCACACAACATCAACTAAAATCTACACACTTCAAAGACAGCCAAATCGGTTCAATCAAATCAGAGTCCCTTTTCCCGCAGTCAGGTGAGCTTCAATAATCAACTCCAAACTATTTTCTAGTAGTGCTGGACCATTTTGAATCATCTAATGACAATTCTGGAGCCCTCTGTTCTCCAGAGTATGACGACGATAATCCCTGCGAGGGTGGAGGAAAGTCTTGGCTGGATGCGGGAGATGGAGGTCCAATCTGGCGTGGCGGCATTCGAGCCTGTAAGCACACATTAAACTACAAGTTATGTCCTAAAAACGTATATATAAGTTTCAGTTTCCACAAAAGTAAACTACTAAACGGATCCTCTTCAGTGCATTACGCAACGGTGTTTCCACCACAATACGTAAATGTTTCCCCGCTTGGTGGGGGTGTTGCTGAAGTTTTGGGGGGTCGCTTAAGGTGCTGGTATCGTTTTGTGTAAATTTGACCCTATAGGCTTTAATTCTTTATGAAAGTGGATGAAACTTTCCAACTATACTATTTCGGTGCTCTTTAACATTCTGGGACCAGTCCCGCATTTTTAGGTGCAAAGATAGGAAATTTTTGGTTTTTGCCATTATTCTCTCAGCACATAGTCGAGACACCAGATTGGTTGGTATGGCTGGAAAGAGGGAACAAAAATGAACATTTTTGCTTTTACAACTTTTGAGCTATCTCTTGTGGTTAAGTCAGTATAAGCAAAAAACGATTTTTGGGGTCCAAAAATGGCCGTTTTTGAGAAAATCAGTTTTTTCAAAATTACTACCAAATCGTACGGACAATTTTGGTTCATTTATACTCGATCGATGCACAGTCTCGTTGCACATTTTATCAATGCCTATTAGCCGGAGTTTGTTGCTCTAAGCTAGAGATTTGGCCGAAAAACCATTTTGGCAAAACTGCGATTATTTTGTTTTGAACATCGATTTCTCAAAAACTACCCAATGGATTCGCGTGATTTTTGGCAGGATGAGAATTCGCACTATTGCGGAGGGACATTTTTCTTGGTTTGAGCTAAAACATCTGCAGTTGCGAAAAAACTCAATGCAAAGTTGCGAAATTTCGTGTCACCGCAAATTTAATAGATTTTCTTGACCGTTATGACCTGCTGAGCCAAATCCAAAAAAATGTCCCTCGGCCCACATGTTCTTTATAGGACAGCACAAGAAAAAATTTTGGCCGATTCCACAGTTTTGAGAAATCGATGTTCAAAAATGTTTGGTCTATATTCAGCCTGTCAGATGTCAGTATTTCAGAAAATTTTCACAATTTTTTGCGGAGTTTTACTAGTTTCGTACTCTCATGAGAATCTACAGATTATAAGCTTTAAAATGATGTACAAAGCTCTTTCCAACTCACAAAAGTGCGAAAGTTATGACGTTTCAAAAAATACCCACAAAAGCACTGCACAAAACGATACCAGCACCTTAAAGGGATCCCCACTTGTGGGGGGCGTCAATCAGAGGAGGGGGGAGTCGCCAACAGCCAATAAGATTAAAACATTCTTGTGACTTTCGCGTATTGTGGTCAGAGAACCGTTAGGCAATGCACTGAAAAGGAGCCCCTCTAGTAGTTTACCCTTCTAAGAGAATTATAGACTCTTGGTAATACGTATAAAACTGTTACTTACGATACTTACTTACTTACTCTTTTCTTTTCACTTTCTTTGACAACTTCCACATGTTACATATTGCAATTAGACATCATAAGTGCATAGAAATCATCAAGGTTATAATAGGAACAATAAGACACCCAGCTCTTCCTAATATAATGAGTTTGCAATTAGTGTTGGAGGCCGGCCGGCCGAGATGCGAATCAACAGACAGAAATTTAAAATTTTGAGCAACAAAAGCTTAAAACTTACTCCAAACCTAGCTTATGCTAAAACGCAGACGCAATACAACGCCTAAACTACACCACGTCAAAACCATTGTAAACTTTTCTTACTGTAGCTGCATACTAAATAGAACGTGTTTCATTCACAGAAAATTAAATTTTAATTGGACGACAACAATCAATTTACTCTCAGGCTCTCGACGTTTGCAAATATCAACGTTTTGCTTCGGATTTAGTTTCATAATTTCATCTCATTTTCATTTTATCTTCCTGCTCCTAGGACAAAGGATCGTGCTAGGACAAAAACGGGATATGCGTCAAGTAGAATCATGGTTTGGAAGCTAGAGCAGCATATCTACACAAAAACTGTAAAATAAGCCCGGTTTTTAAATGATTTGTGCAGTCAGTTTACAGGTACATCTACATTTTTGTAATATAACATCCGCAAATATCTTAGCAGCTCTAATAGCTGCACTGCAAACTGCTGCAGGCCGGTAGAACCCTGGCCGGCCTCAAACACTGATTGCAATATGCTCGAAACATTAAGCAGGAGCTACTAAAGGTTTGCCCCAACTTTGGCCGATTGGCCTACTTTTTGGCGAAGATATAGAGCATGGGTGTGGTCAAACAAATATCGGGTACTGAGATCTTAGCTGTCTTGCAGCCATGTGCAGCCGTCGCGTTTATGTGCCCGACCCCCCTTTTTCACAACTACCTGCATAATTAATTAAAAATCTCTGCTGGCTGCCAAAACCCTAGCTTCAAGGTTGCCATTTGCTAATATGATTTGAGACATGTGCCCCTATCTGCAGAAAAATACTTGACGTTTGTATCTTATCTGCATCTAAGGAAATTACTCTTCAAAGTTGAAGTTTCGGCAAAAATTTTAGCTAACGAAAAAAATTTTAATTCTGGTGCAAACTATAAGGCTGTAATTTGGCATATACAGAGGCCCTATAGGAGTACTCATTTGTACCAGGTTGCAGAAAGCAGTAAGCTGTAAAGATGCAGAAAGCTTCTACACAGGATACGCCAGACTAAGAAATCCGATTTTGGCAATTTTTGAAGATTGAAGTTGACATAAAAATTTTTTCAGACGGCAGAATTTCTTTCCATTTGGAACAAATGAGTACTCCTATAGGCATAGGGTCCCTGTATACGCCCAATTACAGCCTTATAGTTTGCACCAGAATTATGATTTTCTTTTCGTTAGCCAAAATTTTTTAAATTTTTGGCGAAACTTCAAATTTGAACATTAACTCCCTTAAATGCACATAAGATACAGACATCTAGTATTTTTCTGCAGATAGGGGCACATGTGCCAGATCACATTGGCAAATGGCAACCTTGAAGCTGGGGTCTTGCAGCCAGCAGAGATTTTTAATTAATTATGTTGGTAGTTGAGAAAAAAGGGAGGGGGGGGCGGGCACATAAACGCGACGGCTGCATATGGCTGGGAGGCAGCTAAGATATTAGTACCCGATATTTTTTGGCCACACCCATGCTCTATATCTTCGCCAAAACATAGACCAATCGGACAAATTCGGGGCAAGTCGATTTTAGTAGCCCCCCCCCTTAAGGCTGAAATCACGGGAGATTTCTCAGCGTATATTGTATGATTAAAGCATACAACGCGGACATTTTTCAAAAACGCGCGTTTTTGCCAGATTAAGGGGGGGGGCTACGAACGAGTTGGCACGACATCGTCGGAGAGACCTACTTTTCCCCCCAACGTTAGCCAACATATCAAATTAAACAGTTTAGGGTGGGCAACAATGTATCTCATTATATACACCGTTTTTGACAGGACGAAAAAGCACAAATTTTAGTTCGAAAAATGGGATTTTTCAAAAAGGTTTTTCAGCTCTGGGTACTATGATTACAGATACTCTGGGTTAATGGGGTTGTGGCAGACGCCCCAAATACAGCCCTCGATTCAATATATACTATAAAACTTAATTTACGTGGTGGCTTAGTGTACTAAAACTATCTATGCTTTACTAGGTGTAATACAACATAAACAAATCTACAATGTGTTGGATTAAATGAATAGCGAGAGCAATTAAAGTTGCAAGGTAGCGAGAGCAGTCAGGTTAACAACCAAAATGGCAAAACAAGACAAGACTAACTGTTTGTAACTTTTGCGGCAATTTTTATACTGCAACTTTATCAAAAACATGACCGTGAGACAGGATGCGATAAAATAGGAAATGTAAATATTAAAACTAACTGTTACAGAATTATGGCGCCATGGCCGCGAATAGATAATAGGGTACACTAAACTCTACGATAAGTAAGAATCAGTGGCGCAGCCAGAACTTTGTGACGGGGCATGCGGACCTTTTTGAAAATCAGACCTGTGCCCCTCCAAGTTATTTTGTTATTTTGCTGCGCTTTTATTTTCTGCTGAGAGGGGCATAATCGACCTTCCCCTCCCAAAATTCATCCCACCCAAAAAAGCGGGTGCCCGTTTTGGAACCAAATTTTGTCCTGGGCTCAGAACGCCAAATTTTCGGAAATGTTCCGGCTGTGCCGGAATTTCTACTCAAGTTTTGCATATCTAACACTAAATGCGCTTATTTTGCACTAAAAGCTTTTATAGTGGATACTAAAACAATAGCTCTGTTGTGGACGGTTGCATTCGGTTGTGCTAATGTGAAGATCTACAGAGGTAAAAACGAAAAGTGGGATCTGGCGGGCTGAGGCTTGAATTGAAGAGCATTTTCAAATTTAGACTCACTCTGGAAGCAAACTACACTCTAGACTCCTGTAGAATTTACAGAACTTCTTGTAGTTTTCCACAAAAGTGCTCCTGTGCAGTTAGTCCCTAGCGGAGCTTCCTGTATTTTTCACAAAAGTAACTTTAATTATTTTACCGGCTCCTCGAATATATAGTAAAATTTACAGGAGTTTCCTGTAAAAAATACCAATGAAACCTGTAGTTTTTACAGGAATTTCCTGTAGAAAATACTAAAGAAACCTGTAGTTTTGTTCAACTGTGGACTATCCTGAATCAAACATGAACCTGTAATTTTACTGGAGCCAGTCCTATCAAAACACGGTTACGCTTAGCCCGGGTTAGGCCTCATTTTGGGTTAACCCCAAAATTTCAGAGTTGGGTTACGGTTAACCCATGGCTTAACTCAGTCCAATCAAACATTATTGGGGTTGGGTTACGCTAACCCGGGTTTAAACGGGGTTAACCCGTTTTCAGGCTTAGGCAGCTTGCAATGAGCAAAACGGGGTTAACCCGTTTTCAGGCAAGGCAGCTTCAAGTGAGCAAAATGGGGTTAACCCATTTTTAGTAGCAGGCTGCTTGAACTGCTTGATTATATTTGCGTGTAGAAAAGTGCTTACGCTAACCCGGGTTAAGGACTTAACCCTCCTAGGTGAGGAGGGTTAGGTTTTGGCCTGCTTAACCCGGTTTTAACCCCGATTTCTAAACCCAGGTTTAATGATTGGATCGGGGCTAGCACTAACCCCAAAATAGCCTGTTAACCTCGATATGAAACCCGGGTTAAGCAAACCCGGGTTAAGCCAAGTTTTGATAGGAGGGGGTTTGGGTTAGTAACCCATTTTTAACCCGGGTTAGTGAGTTAACCCGGGTTAAGAACATTGATAGGACCGACCCCAGGAGAGTCCTGTTTATTAATGCAAAAACGGGGGCAGGTGCGGGGGGCGGCTGCTACCAAAATATTTTTGGCAGGGAGCGGCCGTTACAAGAAAATCACACGGGGTGTTGATCACCTGGGTTTTCTTTAGTGGGGGGTGGAGGGTGCCCCCACCACCTTTGGCTGGCTTTTACCTAGGCAAAAAGTTCTGGGGGGGTCCCCCCCAGGTCTGGGGGGGGGGGAAGAAAAATTTTTCAAAAAATGCCTAAAAACAGCTATTTTTTGCTGTTAAGCTAAAAAATTAACTATTTTTAACTTAAATTTAAGCTTAAAATAGCTAAAAAATGCTTAAAAATGGGTAAAAATCCGGCGAAGCCGGAAAAATTTTTCAAAATTTACCCTCAAAACCCTATTTTTCCGGGCATTTTAGAGTTCTGGGGGGGGGAGGGAACGACTTTCTGGGGGGCCCCCCACCCCCCCCCCCCTGTAGGAAAAAGCCAGTTTGGGTTCCCACCCCACTCGACCCCTTCCCCCCACTCGTCCCCGCCCCACTATTTTGGGCTTCCCCCCGCTCATTGTAAGGTGCCCAGAAAGTGCCAAATTTTAAGGATTTTTGGTCAAAATTTTTCCGGCGTCGCCGGAATTTTTTGGTCAAAAAATCGTCTATTTTTGTACTCTAACTTTATTTTTGAGCACTTTTAAGCTTAGTTGTAGCAGTATGTAGAAAACACGCAATTTTTACCGTTTTTAGCCCATTTTATTTCCGCCCCCCACAAATAGGGGGAGGCTCCCCCGCTCCACTTTTTCGACTATGAGAAAACCCAGTTGAAATGTGTCCGGTAAACACTACCAACGATGTCCTGCAGAAATTACAAGACGTAACGTGTATTTTCTACAAAAGTTTTTATATTTATCATCTAAACAAGTGACTCCTGTAGTTTCTACTGAAACATTTCTAAGAGTGAAGAGCACTTTCGCTATTAATTTGTGAGGTTATACGAATAGTCGTTTTTGGAATACATCACTGATTATATAGTTTCTTTCAATTGCTGCAATCTGCAAGACTACGTAAAGACAACATTTATTTTGAAATGAAATAATCAACTTGTCGCTGGAATCTGCAATATGTCTAAGAACGCAAATGACGGGGTTCTGCGAGCGTAGCCCCCAGCAGAAAATCTTAGAAATACTACGTTTGAAATCTATTTTTTCCGGTAACCTGTGCACAAAATTTTCTTTCAGTTTAAGCTAGTTCCAGTTACAGTCTGGCTGCGTCAAGCTTGTGCCAGGACAAATTGTCAACTGTAAAGATAAACGCATCGACGGCGCAAAAGTTTAGAAAATGTAAAGAAATACGCGCCGAAGGATTAAAAGTTTTGAAAATTTCTCATTTCTCATTACTATGTAAATTTATTTTTGTTAAATTTTTTATTTTACAGAAAGCCCTGCTCCAACCTAAAGACAAATAGAAACAAAAATTTTCCTGTCTTGGCGCGAGGTCACACTAGAGCAGAAAAGTTTGAGAAATGCCATGTTTGAAACACATTTTATTTTTGCACAGAGTTTTTTAGTTTAACTTCAAATATAGCTGCGTCACCTGCGAACTTAAATCATCAATGTTCGAATGTGTGCTACCCGACGGGCATTAGACATATTTATTGTAAACTTCAAACCTCAGAAACAAAGCCGAAGAATTCTGCATGAATAAATATGGAACATCTTGACTGTTGACTTTATAAGTAGGGTTGATTTGACGCTCACACCAATACTATTCTTGTTTTCTAGTATATACATTCAAACGACAAATAAATTTAGTCTGCAGCGATGTGGCGAAATTTTTG
Organism: Trissonchulus latispiculum; assembly: GCA_030248195.1. Classification (NCBI taxonomy): domain Eukaryota; kingdom Metazoa; phylum Nematoda; class Enoplea; order Enoplida; family Ironidae; genus Trissonchulus; species Trissonchulus latispiculum. The sequence continues at coordinate 4,415 of JASAND010003408.1, read as the reverse complement.
CTTCTCGTTTGCTTTCCTATCGCAGCGTTTATTTTTCTTATTTCAAAATCCTGACGGGGCATGCGGCCGCATGCCCCCTGGCTGCGCCACTGGTAAGAATATGTCTTGTCGGATAACTGATACATTGTTACATTATCCCTCCCTAGAAGGGAACTTGTCCTCAAGTTCCTATGGTTTGCAGGACAACTGCAGTTGAGGAATAAATGTGGTCAGGACGCGGGCTAATTGGAGTTGGCCGTGCGCCGTCAGATGATAATCATTGTTACCTATATAACGGTTGCCAGAAAAGTGTCGCTTGGGGTTGATGACCCGAATGCGAGATGTATGAAAGGACTCAGTTGCGTTAATGATAGCGTCCAGGTAATATGACTGCTTCTGTGAGGACATATCGGTTCGCGGGGGTGGAAGGACCAAGAAGAAAACGGGACTGCCTGGCAATCGCAGAAGTCCGTTGAGGAAATCTTCATAGTAGCGACACATTGAGGAAGCCTTGCGAGATATATTAGCAGCATCGGTAACGTCGTTGGTCCCCACGATTACGGCGCAAGTGAGGTAAGGTTTGCGGGACAGTTCTTGTTCAATGACGTGGAGGGCAGACTTCTGGGTGTGATGGTTGTTGATGGCCGCCATACCCGGTATTACCCTCAAGTCGGTTTGCCCGCTGGATTGGAAAAGCTTAGCTTGAGAGTCTGTGACTACCAAGTGGGCCCCTGGAGCACAGACGAAGGATAAAAAGTTCTCCATTGTAAAAGGAGAGGCAGTTTGATAATCGTGGTGCTGGAAGTGATCCAGGACGTACGTGTACGAGCGGTAAAGCAAATTCTTATCAAGGTCCAGTGGAATCGTGAAACCATGGTGGTCTATAGCGTCCCATTCCTCCAATCCACTTATGGCATCCCGGACAGCAGCGCTATCGCGTAAGCTGGCCTGTACCATTTCGAATACAATCTTATGCAAAAATTTGTCTGTAACGTGGGAAGGAATTCCTTCCACTTGTTGCTTACGTCGATTTTGTTTTTCCTTGAGCCTGGCCTGTTGGTTGTTGAATCTCTCAATCCATTGAGACATCGTCGTAGACATAAGAAGCCAACCCGGTTGTTTGGCAACGTCCTCATCGTAATCCGCATAAATGCGAAGAAGCATATACAGAATTGCCTGCAGTAAAGAGGAGCAGCAAGCCTGCAGCAATGACAACCTGATGAAAAATGGTTTGTCTGAAGGTTAGCTCGAATGAAGTGGACCAGTTTCCTTGGAACAACTGAATTTTTTTGTGTATCCGTGATTGGGTGTAGTAAGGCAGTGATTCGATCATAAACGTAACGGCGTCCTTCCAATTCGACAGGAACTTCGTTCAAGAGGTCGCAGGATACAGGATAAGCGTGTTTATCAATGACATTCGTCTGAGGATCGAGATATCCTTGGTGAAGAGACTCATCAACCTTAAAATGTATTGGGATCTCACGAGAGCATTCGGCGTCCTTCATTGGTAGGAATTGAATCTCTGTTTCATTCAAAATCCGACAAGGGAAAGATTCTATTAGGCCGCCTCCACTTCGAGCGTATATATCATTTCGGCCTAGTAATGCCCTCATAGCCTGTGTGGGATTGGCGAGAATCTGAGCGCGCAAGACCCTTACAATCGACTGCATATTTTGGCAGGTAGCGTGAAGTGCTTGCTGAAAAGAATGCTTAATCATGGACTGTGCGTCAAATTGCACCGCTTGCAAAGACGCAGCGAGAAGGATCAGTGGAAACAAATCCGTGTTCATCTGCGAGCGACGTAGGACCTTCACCTTCGGGAAAATCTCCTCAAGCCCTTCTTAGCAGCTTGGTCCTCATCGCCTTTTGAAGAAAATGGACAATTTCTGTGGTTGATGACGTGTACTTCACTGCACTGCCAGTCCACGCGAAACGGAAGGCCCTGGAATCGGAAATGGTAATTTCTTTTCCTTCACAGTCTCCAGAGCTTGCTTCGGCTAGTCCCAGTCAACGTGGGGTTGTCATCGTCCCAGACAGCCAGCTGACTTCCCATAGACTTACAGAACAATGGTTTCCACGGAAGGAACAGAAAGCTTTCTTTTCCGGATCAGGTGTCAAAAGGAGGTATGATTTATCATTTGATTTGGAATTTTCCAGTGCCGCGTAGTTGCAATGAGCTACATCGCTTCGAGTGACTTTCCATTGTGGCAGTGCTTACCATGCAGTACGTAAAACGCTACCTCGAACACAACAGTTTGTAGCTTCATAGCGCACCCCATTTGCAGCAATTTATACCACCACCCGGGTGTGCTAATCGAGGCTTATTTTCGGTCTGTCGTAGTCACTCCTTTTTCTATCATTGGTCTAGTATTACATTACCTCAATTCAACCATTTGCACACATTCTGCATCGGTAACCCACTCTTATTTCAGTTTTTCTTCTTTCAAGTGCTCGTCAACAAAGAAATAGTGAAAACATCAGTGGTTCTGGTAATCTTTGTTACATTGCCAAGCAGTGGATCTGTACTGGACGCAGTTGCTTGTAGAACTGCAATTGAGTTTGCGAGAAATATGAAGCTTCATGAGCCATTGTACCTTGAATGCAGGAGGCATAAGCCGGCAAGGCCCAGAACTGGATTCTTCCGAACGCAGATTGACAGATCATCGGACTTGATGGAGTACAGCAGCTGAGCATGAAATCCCAACGAGGATTAGTAAGAACACCTAAGCAAAGCGAGAGTGCGGGAAATCCAGTGATGGTCTCGATGTTGCAGGTCAATCCTGCCTGAAGGTTCGCTGGGGCATGGAGTGTCCTTCCTAGCTGGGACAGGCCGGGTGTCTTCCTCCCACCTGGTGGTTCCGCTGAGATCAGCTACCTGTCCCTTCAGTTGGCTACTGCCCGCAACAAAGTGGGATTCCGGTCTCCCTGCATTTGGATGTTGGATGCTTGCCTAATCCGGCACATAACTTGTATCTGTGGGGCTGACTTTCCTGGCTTTGAACCTCAGAGGACTGGATTAGGGTTCAGGGGATGCTTTTGCCATCTTCATCAGGTTGATCCACGCGTCTGCATGAGGCAATCTCCCGGACGCCGTTTTCAATGGCAATGGCTTCCTGGCATCTTTGCCCTGTGAGATATAACTGATGCAGGGACTACTGTCACATGGACATGGGTTTCCTGAGTGCCAGCTTCCATGACTCAGAATATCCTTAGAAATGGGTCAATCCATCCGGACCGTCCAATAAAATGGTTTCAGTCAACAAAATGTTGCCTTGTTGCCCGAAAGAATACACACTTGTGGTAACTCCTTTGAGCTACAGAGACCAGCGTTATTTTCCTGAGGTCTCTTCCAGTTTCTTCTCTCCCCTGAACATCAGGAAGCTAATTTACCAGTCTGGGCCTTTTTCGCAATAATATTCTTGATGTAAAAACACTATTCTCCAATTTCTTATAGTTTTGGTTCTATATCTGTTTTCCATTTTTCTTGCATTTGTTAAAGATCAGTTGGACATCCGTTCCTTATAGCATCTGCTTGGCAGAGATCACTAAAAAAAAAAAAAAAAAAAAAAAAAACATCGGGATCTACTTCTTTGACATGGCACATGGAAATCCTTGTTACTGGATCAGAAACGACCCAGGGAGTACAGGTTTGTGGATTAAGCAGGAGACCAGCTTGAAGAGAAGATCTCTTAAAAGCATGTGATAAACGGATCAGCTGGCATTGGTGATGACTCTCATGAAGGATCTGAAACGATGGTAACTGGCTACAGTTCATGCATGTTCAGGTTCACAGTAGGGTGAAGACTGACATACAATCATGATAATTAATGACTGGATTGGGTCAGATTCATTGGTTCCTTGCAGGGGGTGGTGGGTGATCCGTTAGATGAAAGCTTTATCAGCGTCGACTTGAGCTTCCTGCACTTCAGGAGCAACTCCTTCCAGATGCCAGGGTTCAACAGGTAGAAGCATCCGCTAGTGGCACCATTCTGGAGTTCAGCTCAGTTGCTTGAAGAACAAACATTATTTTGGAATCAGGATTCCCAGACGGTGGTTCAATGGAGCAGCATATACACGAGGATCAGTTGTGATTGGCTGCATGATCAATCTCTGTTGTTTGTTAGAAGGTCACATCATCAGGGCATCAGACAGTGCAGCAGATTTGTTTGGTCCCTTACCCAAGGTGCAAGGGTCAGATCTTATTTCCATTGTCTGAGAAGGGCTTCCGACTGGTATCCAGGCAGTTTCAGAGCCAGCACCTCTGGCCTTGTGCCGTCTACTGACACTTCAATGTGGCGAACCGCTAGGCTTCGGCCACTCCGATTCAACCTGCTGCAAAGCAGTGCCGTGGTGACTTGGTGGCCTTCCAGCCCACATCTGGCTGCAGGTGGCAAGCCTGACATAAAGCAATCCCTACAATGTGTGGGATTAAAATG
>JASAND010003407.1:0-15035 GCA_030248195.1 Trissonchulus latispiculum | reverse complement strand
CAGTTAATGAAGTCATTTTTGAGCCCTAACTTTAACTCTAACTTTAACTAATTTTCACTATGAACATTGTTCTCATTATACATTATTTTGTCGTACAGTGTTTTCGTGTAGTGTTTTGTTGTACAGTACTTTTGTTGCATATTATTTTGTGCAGTGTATTCTTGTCGTGTCTTTGTGTTGTACAGTATTTTTGTTGTACAGTATTTTGTGCAGTTGTCTTGTTGCACTATATTATTTTTGTACAGTGTTGTTGTACAGTATTTTGGTGCAGTGTTGTTGTATAGTATTTTTGTTGCGTATTATTGTCATTGTTCAATAAAACACATCCGCCTGTATGGGCCGTACTATAGTAGTAGTAGTGTTCGCCACAGTTAGTATCTCCCACTGGCTGTATTTGCCGCCGTAAACTAAAGTATCACTAGCGGTCGCGTCCTGTGATAATTTGGACGGTCATGGTCCCAGGTAAGCTTCAATCCTGGCTAAATTTTGAAGTAACGTTTGAATTCTACGACAGCAAATTACCCCAAAGTATTTTCCAACTGGTCAATTTTGAAATTTTACCTAGAGTCAACTATGGTTCCGACCAAGGATCAGCGCGGAGCTTTCATCCTAGCTAAATTCTGAGATCATTTTTAGAATCTACCACCCCGAAAACTCCTAGGTAAAGTTTTTCCAGCGAGACAACTTCGGAATTTGACCTTTGGTGGGCCACGGTTACGGGCATGGGTCAGCACGGAGGTTAATCAATAGAGCAAAACTAAGGTCATTTTTGAATTCTACGACCTTGAAAACCCCCTGGGTAAAGTTTTCCCGACGAAAATGGACAATTTTGAAATTTGACCTTTGGTCGACCATGGTTCCGGGCATGGGTCAGCACGGAGGTTAAGAAATAGAGCAAAACTAAGGTCATTTTTGGAATCTACGACCCCGAAAACCCCCTAGATAAAGTTTTTCCAGCGAAAATAGACAATTTTGAAATTTGACCTTGGGTCCACCGTGGTTCCGGTTATGGGTCCCTTACAGCGTGGAGGTTAACTTCTAGGGAAAATCTGAGGTCATTTTTGGATTCCCCGACCCAGAAAACCCCCTAGATAAAGTTTTCCGGGCAAAAATGGACAATTTTGAAATTTGACTTTGGGTCCACCGTGGTTCCGGTTATTGGTCCCTTACAGCGTGGAGGTTAATTTCTAGGGAAAATCTGAGGTCATTTTTGAATTCCCCGACCTCGAAAACCCCCTAGATAAGGTTTTCCGGGCGAAAAAGGTCAACTTTGAAATTTGACCTTGGGTCGACCGTGGTTCCGGTCACCTCCTCCACAACGTCCCCCCAACTCCACAACCGAAAAAACATCACCCCAATTTCCTCCACAACCACAAAAACCTCCCCCCAACTCCACAACCCCAAAAACCTCCCCCAATTTTCCGCCACAACCTCCCCCCAACTTTCCTCCACAACCACCAAAACCCCCCCCCCAATAATACACCATTTTATGACCCTATACTACTCCCGAGGCATAGGCAAGGCTATTGCCGGAGCAGAAGTGGCCACGCTGCTTTCACCGCATCGTGAACACCCGTTAGCTCCATTCAAAGGGGTTTCCCCCCTTGACTGGCCAACTCCTTGAAAAACTCGGATAAGTACTAATACAATTAGGGGGGGGGGATGTTTTGGCACCGAGGTACCATTCCTATAATAATCAATTTCCTGTTGTCGGCGGACAACAGAGCACTTTGAGTTGCGAGATTTGCTTGAAAGTTACGTATTGTTAAATTTCATTGGCGGATCCGTAGGATCCAAAATTTCATGTTTGCGGCCGATTGGTGCAGATGCTACCTTCTCACATCTGATCAGCCTAATTTAAGGGCGTTTACTATTTCCACATTTAAGTGTTAGTGAAACGAATATAAATTAGTCATATTTTTATGAATTACCAAATAATAATATATTGACAGAAGACCCAGGGGGACCTTTTTCACCCCCTAAGCCTAGTGTCTAAATTCTATCCTACCTTAAGGTGACGTATTTAAACTTAAGCCTATCAGCTTGCTAACACTATAGAAATTAAAAATTTAATAGCTAAGATAGCTTAATTTAATAACTAATCAACAAAGTAGTTTACACACAAATTCAACTTAGCTGTGGCACTGATTCCTGACTGGGACAAGAAAAATCCTCCAAACTTCCACATGTAACTCTGTCTGCGCCTGATTACCCCTGGCGCAGGAGGGGACCTTGCGTCGCTCAGTCGGCGAATCCCAAGATTTGCTGCAGCGGATTCGGACACCAGACATACTCCCCATAACAGGATAAGCTTCGTTGTAATCGTAGGCACAAGAGTCTTCAGCAAATTGTCGACTCTCCATTGTGCAATTTTTAAACAATTTTCCCTAGAAGAGTACAAACCCGAAAACGAACGCAATTTTTAGTAAAAGTTTAGGAATTAATTAATTATTTAACTAATTAATTAATTCAAACGAAAGCAAAATGCACTTTGGTAATTTAAAAATTCTCAGACTGCTAACTTGACATCTGTCTTCGTTTAATACTAATGTTATTGGGTTGCCGCTTTTTCAACAAAAAGGCAACCCTTTAACTTGGGTATGTCCGTTATTTATTTATTATTGGGTTGCCGCTTTTTCAACAAAAAGGCAACCGTTTAACTTGGGTATGTCCGTTATTTATTTATTATTTATTATTATTTATTATTTCTTGCCGTATGTGTCCCCCCCCTCTATCTCGAGATTGGAAAGGGGTAGAGAGGTGGTTGATACCTCATTTTGAAGGTCTTGATTTGAACTGCTCCCGGAAACGCGGGGAGCCGCGGGGGAGCAGAGGTGCTCCCGGAGCACCCCCGTGAGTAAAAATGAGTAAAATAAAAAAGTTGTCCAAATGAGCTAATTTTGGTATCATTCGAAAGCTCTCGTTGAGTAAATAAAAAGTTGTAATAGGGCCATAACACCAAAATGTACAGAAACTGAGTTACGGGGCATGAAAGGGGTCAAAAAAGGCCGAAACCAGTCAAAATGGGTCAAAATTAAAAGTTGTCGAAACTCCACAATATGGGCATCATTCGAAAGCTCTCGTTAAGTGGATAAAACGTTGTAATAGAGCCAAAGTTCTTAAATGTACGCAGCTTCAGATATGACACCTGATAAGAGGAAAAATGACAGCGGCAACCCATTCATGCCACTTCGCTTGTTCCAAATTAATTTAGCTAATTTAAAGAAATCAGAAAATGTTAACTTATCTTCCAAAAAATGCCGCCATCCTCCAGCAAGTAGCTGATGCAATCTCAGGTTAAGCTCTTGGAAAGTAATTTCGTTTTAGTTGTCAATCTACTATAGTTTTCACTTTAAATTCTTCTTTCCTTGTAAAACTCGGCAGTGATTGGATTATTACATTCTGGGCAGCATACCTGAAGAAGTCGGCTTCCCGTAAGCCTTAGTTCCGGACGAGGTAAAGATATGTGGAAGCCCTCCTGTCATTTGCCAGTATATATAATGAGTATATAGGGTGCGGATACTTTAACTGGAAAGACGCATAACCCGTCAAACTCGAAAGTATGAAATTTTGTTTATCAATATGACATGTGGAGGCAAACAAATTCAGTAACAATTTTCTGGTCGCCAGACAACCAGTACCTAATCTCTCCAATATCACCTGCAATAGTATATATGTTGAGCGGACTTTGCCACTTCTCTCTGTCACCGTCTGTCTCTGTTCAGTCTTATTTTATTGTATGATAGGTACAAATGTTACTATTTTTTAGAAATTTTATATCACCACATCGCGACAGCTGAAACGGATCGAGTCAACTCGTCGATCTCCTATCTATTCCCATTTCCAAGAATGTCTGCAGGGCTCCTCCACAATTCGAGCTTTAGGATTAACAGATAACTGTATCAAAGAATCAGAGCATTTAATGGACTCTTGTCATGCCGCCTTTTTTCCAGCTGCTTTAACGGCCAGGTTGACCAGAATATATTAGCGTTTCTTAAAATCGCTTGAGGTCTTTTTAGAAAAGCTTACAAGGTCAGGATTATGGATATTACTTTTGAATTCAGCAGCTTCTCTTCTACTTTGGCTTTTGAGTTGTTTGTTAAAAATGAAAAAGCTAAACTTAGTTGCATTATATCTTAAGCACTGCACTATTAAGCTATGTCAGAAGGCAAATTGTTAGCATTGATTAATTAACTAATCATCAATTTAGCATCAATTAAATTAATCTTTTAGATGGCAAGCTGTTCGACTAGGATTTGTGGCATCGATAGTCGTTCTTTGCACAGCCTTGGTTGGTGTTATAGATAGAAACGGTCCAACGGCCGGCACTATTGGACTTATCATTTCTTACGCCTTAACGGTAATAACTAACAGCCATAGAATTAATTTAGCGACTGATTGATGTTATTCTCTTCCATCTGATTGCTAAACAGCTCCTCAAATCAAAGATTTGTAGCAAAAGCATTCAAATTGCTAGCTGTTGAATCACTTCTGTCTGGCGGTTTTTTGTATATACAACGACCCGCCAACACTACTGTCAGTTGCATTGTAATACAAGGGTGCGTGTTAATAATATAATACTCATGTTGCAAACATTCACAACGAAGTAGCCACATTCTTTGTGCCCAAAAATCATAACTCAAAAACTGCTTTGATTCAATTTTAGTTGACAATTAATCTGTATGTGATGGTGAGAATGGCGAGTGAGTTGGAAAACTTCACCGTGTCAGTTGAACGTGTTGTTGAATATACTCAGCTTCCTAGTGAGGTATATATACAGACTATGTTTATTTAGTATTAATTTTTCACATATATAATATAATAAGATTCTGCATAGTGATATTCTTAAAAGTATTTAAACGTTAGTTTGTCAACCCGTTCTGCCGAAAGAAGGGGCTTGCCATTTACAAATGTTATATGTACATATGTCTTTAGCCAATGAGGATAAGTAACTTAGGGCCTATTTCTTTAAAGATCTAAATTGTCGGATTAAACGGATTAAAAATCAGCCGGATTAAAATTTTAATTTATATTTCTTTAATGCAGGATTAAACGGATTAAAATTAACTCGTTTAATCCGACCATTTTTAATCCGCGGATTAAACGAGTTGATTTTAATCCATAAAGAAACAGCGATTAAAAATTTTAATCCACCAACTATTAATCCGTTTAATCGGCGTAGCTGAACGAGAATTAAAAGTTAGTTGAAAATGCTGGCGGATAAATAAACGGATTAAAATTAATCTTTAAAGAAACAGTGATTAAGCAGGTCGGTTTAAAATTAACTCGTTGAGTTTTTAATCCGAAGTGTGAATAAAGAAACAGGATTAAATTTAATCCGTTTAACTCGCTGGATTAAGTTTTAATCCGTTTAATCCGAGGTGCTATTTCTATAATGCGGATTAATTTTAATCTAATCCGTTTAATCTTTAAAGAAATAGAGCCTTAGTTACCCCTTCTTCACGCAAACATTGATTCACCATATGACCTGCCATTAATCGTTTTTATTGCGTTGTCAGTTGCAAACTCAATTCGTTTTACAGGCCTCTTGGGATACAAACTTGAAACCACCCAAGAGCTGGCCAGATGCAGGCAACATTACAGTGGAAGATTACGCAATGCGATACAGAACAGGAATGGACTTGGTCATAAATGGGCTTACGTGCAATATAGACGGAGGCGAAAAAGTATGATGTCTTGGTGTAGTGTGTACATAAGGAATAGATTTCAAGCTAATTTAAACTCAAATATTTAATTAATTTTTCTATTTATAAATACACATGGGTTATTTTTCTTGATAACAATGGAATAGAACAGAATGATTTGCAGGTATCTGAACAACTTTTCTTCATTTTGTTATTTTAGATCGGGATTGTTGGAAGAACTGGTGCTGGAAAAAGCTCTCTAACACTGGCCTTATTTCGAATAGTAGAAGCTGCCCGAGGGCGAATTGTGATCGACGGCATTGATATTGGACAGATTGGACTTCACCCGTTAAGATCAAGAATAACGATCATTCCTCAGGTCATTCAGCTGTCATTCATTTATTGAAATTTATGTAACAACCAAGTGTATTAGCAAGAGTGCATAATTGCACTATTATTAAGAAGAAGAGTAAGCCACTAGAGGGCTTCTCTTCTTGGCATTGCGTAACGGTGCTCCGACCACAATACGCAAAAGTTCTCCCGTTTGGGGGGGGTCGACCAAATCGACATCGCATACCCCCCCTCCGTTTGGTGGGGGGGTAGCCAAAAAGAGGTCCCCGTTTGGTGGGGGGTGGCCAACAGCCAATCAGATTGCAGAAACCCCCCCCTCCGTTTGGTGGGGGGGTAGAGCAGAGGATTACGGTAGTTTTTGTTCTATTCGCAAAAGGGTCCCCGTTTGGGAGGGGTCGCTCAAGCAGGCTAAGTTTCGCTCATTCTGATTGGCTGTTGGCGACCCCCCCCAACCGGGGACCACTTTTTGAGACCCCCCCAAACGGGGACCCCTTTTGCATACCCCCCCACCAAACGGGGACCTCTTGTGTCGACCCCCCCCCCAAACGGGGACCCTTTTTCAAAAGCCAGAATCAGCCTGCCTACCCCCCATCAAACGGGGAGGGGGTTTCTGCAATCTGATTGGCTGTTGCCTACCCCCCCCCCCACCAAACGGGGAGGGGGTATGTTTCGTCGACCCCCCCCCAAACGGGAGAACTTTCGCGTATTGTGGTCGGAGCACCGTTACGCAATGCCAAGAAGAGGAGCCCTCTAGTGGCTTACTATTCTTCTAATATATAGAAGAAAATCATGGACTCTTGGTATTAGTTTATATCCTGTGCCAAAGATGCGTACGGGCGGCGGCAAGGTCCACAGAGTTGGAAAAGTTGCCACGGCCCGGCCCAGCCGTTGCCAAAATGTTTCAGCCAGGTCCGCAAGCTGAGAAAATTCGGAACGGCCCGGCCGGCTAAAAGGAAACTTCCAAACTTTTACGAACAGTACTAATTCAAAGCTAACGCATCACATCATAGTAAAGCAAATTACTACTACAAAGTGTTAAATTTTGCTGTAAAATAACAAGAATGGTAATCTTAGTGCTTTCATTAGCTTTGGGTCGATACGAACCGTTTGGGTCATCAGGCCCACAGTTAATAAATTTCTCGGCCCGGTTCGGCCCGAAAGGGTCATCTCTAGTGTCTTGTTTTTATAGTTTTTAATTAAATTATGATGTACATATTCATTCGTCCTGTTTCTACGCCGGGATCGTTTATCATTCTCGCATCTCACACAATGTGAGGATTGGAGAATATATATGTAATACACCTTCAAGTTAGTTTTAGTTATTTTTCGTTCAACATTTTTAAATTTAAGGATCCAGTGATATTTTCTGGTAACCTGAGAGACAATTTGGATCCAGCTGAAGAATATTCTGATGCAGAGATCTGGACAGCCTTGGAAGTATCCCACTTGAAGGCTACTGTTGCTGATTCTCCCGGCCAATTGCGCATGGAAATATCTGAAGGGGGTGGTAACTTGAGGTGAGCTCTTACATAAACTAGGGCCTTTTCGCACGCGAGTTAAAAGAGTAGCGTTAAATTTTCTTTAACTCGTTTCACCCAACAGGTGAATTAAAAGGAACTGATTTAACCCTGTGTGCGAAAGGGGCCGAGTTAGTTTTAACTCTTTTAACTTGTTAGACTGAGTCTGGTGTTCGTTTATGACGTCAATATTAGTTGTTATATTCCATAAAGTGGACACAATTTTCTTCAGTGAGTTTTAGTAGATTATTATAGCTACACTATAATCGGTAACTTAACTGAGTCAGTAGAAAAGAACGAAGTAGGGAAACGGAAAATACAATAATTAAGAATTTAGCTAAGTCTCACTGAAACTAAAAACACCCAATGATATAGTATAGATAGATACCTGAAAATAATTTAATTTACCAAAACGAGTGCATACTCTTGAGGAAACATAAGTAAAACAAAAAGTGCTATCTTATGTAATGTGATGCAACAATACCATAAAGTGAAATATCAAACATTTTAAAATAATTTCAAAAACTAAACATCCTTAAAACAACTTTTATTGAAAAAATGAAGCAACTTATTTATCAACGTTGAACAGTAATTCAAGTGAAAAGTGACTTTTATAAGAATTTTATGAAATAAAATAATTCTGAAAGAACTCAAACATTACAGATCTCTATACAATGTAATGCTTAGTGCACAACTGGGATTATAGTGAGTGACGAGGAAAACTTAACAATTGATCTAAGTCTTTCAGCTCAGATGCAGAAATCAATATAAAATATATTGCTCTAAATGTTTTGCAAAAGACGTTTAAGTTTCTTAAGTGCCAAATGTTTCTTAAGACGTAAGCTTATACTGAGCTAATGAAAAGTTGAATCGAAAAACGGACTTCAGATTCGTGTTCTGCAACCCCGAAAATCCCTGAATACAACTTTTCAGCAAAATCGAAAAGCCCCCCCTTACGAATCGAAAAATCTAATTTCGCGAAATCAAAAAATTTGCGATATTTCAACTCAGCGTGGTCTACATAAAACATACTCATACCAAATTTCAGCTCATTTGGTCAAGTTTTGCGGAATCTGGGACTGGGCATTATCCTGAAAATATCCCAATATTGTTCACGTTATATTCATATATATTTTTCACATATATATTTCATATATATTTTCGATGCCTTCTTTATTTTCTAGTCTTGGTCAGCGTCAACTGGTGTGTCTGGCGAGGGCCGTCTTGAGACACACGAAGGTGCTGATCATGGACGAAGCCACAGCCTCTGTCGATATGGAGACTGACGCCCTCATTCAGGCGACTGTCAGAAAGGAATTCGCTGACGCTACGATCCTCGTTATCGCTCATCGACTCAACACTATATTAGATAGCTCTAGGTATATAATTTCATTTCTTCCATATGTAGCAATCATGCAAAAAACTAATGCATTGCATCATATATTTCGATCACTACAACAATTTTCAGATGTTTTGAAAAAGTAGAACTGAAAGGGACTATTAATTGATATAAACAACCAAAGCATTGGATACTTGGGCAGTGATTGATTGGTCGGTTTAGCATAACTAACTGCAGTGCCTGCAAAATTTCTGTTTAATACTGTGTTTTCGTTAGGGTAGTAGGCAATGGCATCTCACTCTTTTGCTGGGAAGTTCCCAAGAAGGACAGCATTCGGCACCCTTGAAACGTCGTTGTCGTGTTTAGGATTCTGGTCCTTGATAGTGGACGAATAGCGGAGTTCGGCAAACCAGAAGAGCTTTTACTTAATGAAAAATCAATCTTCTACGGAATGGCTGAAGAAGCTGGTCTTATTTAGATAACCTGTATAAACTGATTGATTATATACTAGTTAAGTTATTGTACAGACTGTTGATTAATACATAGTTTATTGCAAGCTAGTAAATCTTTTAAAATGTCACGGTTTTATCCTGGTATTTTTATCGGGAGGGGGAAGATCATTTTGAAAAGCAATGTGTTCACCTTAAAAATGCTATTTTTTGCCAAAACTTTACGCAAATATACCGTTGGCTTGTCCCCCACTTTCCCCTATCTAGAGGAGGGAGGCCCATCCGCGTCAAAACCTAGCAGGAATCATCTAGTTGTTGAGGACGGCCGGAGTTTCACCGGTCTGTCGGCAGGCGGCCCGTAAGCCCGTAGGCAGGTGTCGCGGCCAAATTTTCCCTCCCTAGAAAATCCCCCAGGAAAAATTTCACAGCTGAAATTTTTCCCTCTGGAAAAATAGTCACCGGTGAAATATTTGTCCACGAGAAAATATCACCAAGAGTTTATAATAGGAAGAGTACGACACCGTACCCTTCCTAGTGCTTTTCAGCTTCTAGATGCTCGGCACATTAAGGCCGAAATCTCGGGGGGGGGTCACGGTTAACACTGTTAACCATGTGTTTATATGCGTTTGAACTAAAACGCATCTGATTGGCAGTTCGCTTACCTCATGTCAATTTTACGTGTATAAGCTGACCCCTGAACCGGCCGGCCGGCCGGCGGCCGCCGGCCCAAGAATGGCCGGCCGGCCGGTGCACCGGCCTTCACCGGCCGGCCGGCCGGTGCCACTTTTCGCAGACTATCCAAAATACAAATAAAAATTAAGATTTTTGATAGTTTTCAAGGCAGATTTTAGCAAATTTAAGGCGATAAGCTGCAAATTGTCACTGGCCGGTCGGCTGCCTCACATTTGACTGGCCGGATTGTCACCGGCCGGCCGGCCGCCCGGTGTCTGACCGGCCGGCCTGTCACCGGCCGGCCGGCCGGCCTGTTCTCGGCCGGCGGCCGCCGGCCCACTTTGGACCTGGGCCGGCCGGTTACCGGCCGGCCGGCCGGCGGCCGGCCGCCGGCCAGCCGGTCTAGACAAGGCCGGTGCACAACACTAGCTCAAAGGTTGTAAGAGCAAAATTGTTCATTTTCGAGTCCTCTTTCTAGCCATACCAACCAATCCCGTGTCTTGTCTACCTACTGTGAGCTTAAGGCCAAAAACCAAAACTTTCTTATCTTTTGGCCTAAGAATACGGGACTGGTCCCAAAATGTTAAAGAGCACGGAAATAGGTTATTTCGTAAGTTTTAGCTCTTTGCGTAAAGGATTAAAGCCGTAGGAGTCAAAAATACCCGAAAGGAAACCAGCACCTTAAGTGAGGGTACCCAAAAGTGACCTCAAAAACGTTCATGACCGAAGTTCGAATTTCGGCTGCTATTTACTAAGGGAAAACCCTAGGCAACCCATATCGTGCATGTGGCATGTCCTGACTGTGAGCTATCGATACATATATATATATATAAGTTCTCAGTCGGACCTCTGAGCATTTTTATGTTTTGTCACTGAAGTCAGAACAGCAGCTAGAGCGAAACTAACGTCAAATTCGAGCTCAGCGAACTCGAAAACACTTATACAAGAAACAAAAATGCTCCTCTGGAGCATGAAAAAGTAATATGGGTGATGGTTAGGTTGTAAAATCAAGAGAGGACTAGTCTTTAAAATGCTTAATATGGGGCTAGATTCAAAAATAGAAGAGGACTAGGTTGTGAGCGAATTAATATGGGCAAAGCTTCGCCGAACAACCCATATTCGCGGTTTATAAATGTATATATATCAGTATGCACATCCATCCACGCTACGTTTCGTTTATAGTGCAATGCATAAATAATCTACTGCTACGTTATTCGAGCTTTAACCGAACTTTTATTTTAGCAAACTTTTTCTTCGAGAAACGTTTTATACTAACCAGTGCGTTTTATTCATTTATACGGAAAATTTATATTTCAAGAATAATCTTAGGACTCTGACCTTCTATTTCCTCCCTGCTTGACCCAATAGCCTTAGCCTCATGTCCTTAGATCTCTTCTCGTTGCTTGCCGCAGTTCAACCCGACCAAATGATGATAATTTACGCACCTAAGTATTCGAAGTTAGGCTAATAGAGTACGTATATGCAAACAACTGTATTCAATGAGTAAGTATTCAACTTCTTAAATTTCTTATTACTGACTGAAATTGGTAGCTCTGTATGCGACAAAAGCTAAGACGAAGCGTGAAATCCCGCGAATATGGGTTGTTCGGCGAAGCTGTGCCCATATTAATTCGCTCACAACCTAGTCCTGTTTTATTTTTGAACCTAGCCCCATATTAAGCATTTTAAAGTAGTGATGTGGATCGGATCGGATCGGCAGTGAAAAAATTATCCGATCCGATCCAGTAAAATAATTTGTCGATCCGATCCGATCCGAACCCGGTCCTGGATTGGTCGATCCGATCCGATCTGGCGATCCGGATTGGCAGAGGCAAAAAATCAAATATTGATTGCTTTTGATATCGGGCATTGCTTTATTAAACACATTTTCCTTCCATACTAATTTCAAAATTCTTTCATTTCATTCTTATGAAACACAAAATGCATAACTAAGAATTTTTCAATTACACAAGGACGAATACACAAAAGCAAACTTTGGGGGAAGTATATAAATAAATATATAAAATGCTGTTTGCTTTTGAATATATTCTATATATAATTTATATACATATCTGCTAGCACATCTACTAAAATAATATGAACATATGTATCATGTTTGATACTGCAAAAATTTTTACTGAAGCTGTTGGCCCAACCATTGAAATTGAACTTAAACAATTTTGCATTGCCGACTAGAACTGAAATTTAGGTAGATATTTTTACGTAGCTCAGACTGTAGCGTTAACCAGAGTGTGAACGCAAGTGCCAACAGCAAAACGTTTAAAACTAATTGCTAAACATGAAAAGAAAAACGTATATATATATTAAAATCACTGATTCGCATAAGCTAGTTAATATCGAATTGAAATTTGTTTCCTTCGAGATTTTAGTAAGATTATATGTAAGTCTCAAAAAGCTACATGGTTGAACTAAGTGTTAAAATCATAAACTTGTTACCATACCAAAAGCATAAGCTAGCTGCGGGGCAAAGCAAAAACATGTGTTAATGGTCAAGCTTTATGCATGCAAGAGAGTTGTTTTTATTTCAACCTAAAAACAACTTATAGTCTGGGAAACCAAAACTTGAAGCAGCAATATTTGTAAAAAGGAAACATGTACTGAACAGCTTGTACCCAAAACACGAAAAATTGACGTATTGTAAAAATATAAACACGCGTTCTTCGCCTGTGTCAAGTGCTTTTGTACAGACAAGTATTTGGTGTTTCCAAATTTGGTGTATTTGCTACATATTTAGTCGGATCGCCGATCCGACTGAGTCCAGCGATCCGATCCGGACCGATCCAGCAGGCCTACCGATCCGATCCGATCCGATTTCCGGATCGCGGATCGGATCGATTTTGCCGATCCGATCCACATCACTATTTTAAAGACTAGTCCTCTCTTGATTTTGCAACCTCACCATCACCCATATTACTTTTTTCATGCTCCAGAGGAGCATTTTTGTTTCTTGTCCTTCTGTCCTTTTAAAGATTCTCCTCCAGGTGTCTAATGCATCATGGCATTGCGCCATTTGTGTAAGCATATAAACAATGCACAACCTGCAAATCAGGCTCAGTAAGCCATGACAGCAGTGATCCAGTTAACAATATAATTTCAGCCATTTAGGACCACCACTGGAACCCCGACTCACAGGTCTCCGTGGTCAGGGCTCACATGTACTGACTTCGATAGTATGCCTACCGTTTACCACCACCAGCACCGCCGACTTACTATAAATGAGTACAGGGTTTTTTGGTTTTCGGATTTGCGTCAACCTTGCGTCCCGCTAAGTCTAAGTTGCGTCCGGTTAAGAAATTTTGCGTCCAGGTAGAATTTTTGTTTTATCGTGTTTTCTGTGCAAAAAATTGATTTAATGATTTATATCAAAATTTTGAAAATTTCTTTAGTGTAACACTGTTTAGACTATTTAGAAAGTCGATGCTGCTTAACATTAATGCAGGAATACAAAGGTACCTATAGAACTGCGTTGAAGGCAATGTACACGGCGGGGGTCTGGGGGGCGGAGCCCCCCAGAAGTTGAAGAATTTTTTTGCAATTCCAGAATAATCCGCAATGGAAATGTTTAAAAAGATTTGATTTGGCACCTGTTGCATCTAACGCAATACCTTGAGTAATTTTCAATATTATTGATACACATTATTCCGATATTTCAATGTCATACATAGTTAAACTAACTAAAGCATTAAAAATTAATGAAATATTTAGGAATAGCATTGAGAAAAAGGTAGTAGATATCAGATCAATATCAATATCAATAAATATCAAACATACATTGTTTCAAAATCTGAGAACTTCTGATCCCTGAAAACAGTATTGAAAGTGAGTACCGGGGGGTCTGGGGGGCGGAGCCCCCCAGAAGTTGGAGATTTTTTGGCAATTACTAATTGAATCCGTAATGGAAATGTTTAAAAAGATTAATTTAGCGTCTGGAGCATCTACCGCATTTTGTGCGTAATTTTCGATTGTATTGACACACATTATTCTGATGTTTCAATGTTATAGATAAACTAATTACGGTATTAAAAATTAATGAAATAGTTATTAAATTAATATCACTAAGAAGAAAGGTAGTAAATATGAAAACACAAAGTCCATTTTTAAAACTCTGAGAATTACTGATTCCTCGAAAGATTAGTATAAAAGATCCGATTTTTGCTGATTTTTTGCAATTAGGAATAAATCCGTTCCGTAATAAAAATGTTGAAAAGAATTAATTTGGTTTCTCTTACATCTAACTAAAGCATCAAATGCTATTTCGTTCTTTGCGTAAATTGCAGCGTGTATGCGTGGTGTAGTATTATTTTTCAAAATTGTGTTAAAACTCAAATGTTCACGGTTATGCAAATTGTAATGTTTTACTTATTGATGTGAAATTTGCGAGTTCAAAAAGATCTATGGATACAGGTGGACAACGACTTAACAAATAACATTGAGACATGACCTTGCACCTTGGCATTCCACGACAAAGTGGTAAACACCAGGGGTCTGGGGGCGGAGCCCCCAGAACTCGAAGAAATTTTTGGAAAAAGACGGAAAAATTGGTACTGGAAACATTTAAAGTTTTTACACTTACAAAAGTGAATTTTCCCCCGAAATAATGTTGCGTCTAGCTTGCGTCCCGTTAAAATTTCGTTGCGTCCAGATAAGAAACTTTGCGTCCAGACGCACATCTGGACGCAAAAAAACCCCTGATGGGTAATCCCCAAAGGGCCGAAAAAAGCTGTCTTTGGGAGTTTTACCACTGGTCAGTAGGCCACCTAGACCGTAGTGACCGGTGGTCACTTCCCTCGAGTTCGGCAATATGCCCATTGAAACGAGCGTAGTCGATTTACTATATATGCCCCCGACCAAAACGCCGAAAAACGCAATTTTAGGCCGTTTGACCAGTGGTCAATAGGCCCCATAGGCTGTAGTGACCAATGGTCACTTCCGTCAGTTTCGGAGATATGCCCATTGGAACGAGCGTAGTCGATTTACTATATAACGCCGAAAAACGCTGTTTAGAGTGAGTTTTCCCAACTTTGACCCTGGGCGAGGAACC
>JASAND010003406.1:0-28689 GCA_030248195.1 Trissonchulus latispiculum | reverse complement strand
GCCCGGGGAAAGGAGCCAATAGCCACAGCAATATTGAATACCCCAATAAACACCGGGTAATCTCAATCGGCACAGTAGGGCCATCTTCAACATCCCAGCAGAAAGTTCGGGATCAGTCCGACAAAGATCGGGACCACAGACAAAGATCGGGGCTACCGACAAAGTTCGGGGAGGCCACCAACAAAGATCGGGGGCCGGACCAACACACATCGGAGGCCCGACCAACAAAGTTTGAGGGGCCACCAGCAAAGATGGGGGTCCCGACCAACACACATCAGAGGCCCGACCAACAAAGTTTGAGGGGCCACCAACAAAGACCGGGGGCCCGACCAACACACATCGGAGGGCCGACCAACAAAGTTTGAGGGGCCACCAACAAAAACCGAGGGCCCAAGCAACACACATCGGGGGCCCGACCAGCAAAGTTTGGGGGCCCAGCAGAACACCCGGGATCAAGTTCCAAGATGGCAGTATAGTTGTAGGATGGCAGAGTAATAGCACCAATAATGGCATCATCATTGCCAGCATTGAGTAGTCATTGAACCCAATAAGTTCTCCAATAAAGACGGACCCATAGCAAGAGCCAGACGCCAGAGGTGACATCCGTCGTGGGAGGGCACGCTAGTCGCCAGATGGGGGGGATGGGTTCCAGTTACAACATAATACCAGAATCTAAACGTATAAAACAAGAGCAAAGTACCGGCACTTACAAATACAATAGAACTAGTTTAAATAAAACAATCGAAGTTAAGACAATACTCGTGATACAGCTAGCCATCGGTGTGAGCACCTGAGGACGACCCAGTCTTAGGTAACGACCCCCAGAGGCTCACACCGACGACCCATAAGGTGATCTAACCACACTTCCAATAAGTAACAAACAAAAACTCAGCAGAACTGAAAATTAACTATTTCAAAATTATAAAAACTAGAAGAAAAGCCAATCCTGAATACAAAAGTTTCAGATTTCATTTATAAAGCTTGAGGATATTCGAAATTAATTTTTAAGGAAGTAAAAATACTCTCACCCGGATAAATCGAAGTCCATGGCAGCCACTGGACAAGAAACCTGAAAAGAAATAATGGAAACAGTGCACAGTGCAAAACATTTTTGAAGTGCCGAATTTTCAAAAAAACTAAGCCAAATTTTTTCACAAAAAGAGGAGAGGAGGGTTTACCCCCCTCTTTGAGCGTGACCTAGGGATTGCCCCCTCTTTTTGTGGGAAACCATTTCTTAAAAAATTTGATCAAAAAAGCTACGTGGCTGGACCAGGGGTCAACTGGTCCAGAAATTTCCCCAGGTTGTGGAACCAGAGGTTGGTTCAAAAACCCCAAATCCCATATTCTACTCATTGAACACGGTCGCCACTTTTATGAAATAATTTGGAATACTCCAAAAAGGAATACTAGACTAAGATTGCAGGAACGTGATGAGTGTGTGAATTTGGGAATTCTGAGAGAACTTTAAGTCGAAGAATCTTTATTCGAACATAATTTACTTCAAATTCAAAACTACAATCAACAACAAATACTCCAAACTGACCGTGATTCAACCCCCCAAACTCCCCGAAACCCAAGAACCAACCTCTAGTTTTCACTGACCTGTCCCAATAGAGCTGACTTCCGAAGGAGAGATGAAATAGATGAATTGAAAAAGTGACCGCCCTTTCAGAAAACCCCTTCTCTTTAATAGTGCAAATCTAATTTGCATATTGTACGAAAGATTGGTTTTTGGATAGCTAATTTTGGAAGCCAAAGGTTCTACACAGAAGGAACATAACTAAATTTAAAAGCCAGACAGTTTACACAGAACCTAGAAAACATTCACTTGTTGTAAACAATTTAACAGAATTCTGATGCGCCGCTGCGCATATTCCCACAAAATACCCCCTCTTTTGAGGCTGCACGCCCCCGCGCAGCAACAGTCACAAAATTAGTAGGGTAAAACTGAAGAATTAGCCTAGGTATCATTAGTGATAAAACTATTGGTTTCGACAAGAAATACAGATAAAAGTGGGGACTCCCCACTGTGGGAACTACCCACTGGCAGACTAGGGATCCGGCATACCATCGGTCCCGACGACACAAAAGTAAAACTAGCGCGTCTGCCACCGCACCACAATACAAAATATCCTAACTATGGGCGACTGTGACTACGCAAAGGGAGAGCATCCCCAAAAGTGGAATACGCGAGCACATGTTACAACAGAGCAACACGAATTCTTTCTCTCCAAAGCTCCCTTATTTAAAACTACCACTAATTTATACAACTCCAATGCAAAATATAGACACACTAAACAAACAATTTACACAATTCGACAAAGCAAAAAAAGGAATAGGAAGCGTCACTAAGCGTGCCCGGGGAAGGGTGCCAGTAGCCACAGCAAAATTGAATACTCCAATAAAGACCGGGTAATGTCAACCGGCGCACAGTAGGACCATCTCAAACCTCCCAGCAGAAAGATCGGGATCAGTCCGACAAAGATCGGGACCACAGACAAAGATCGGGGCTACCGGCAAAGTTCGGGAGGCCACCAACAAAGATCGGGGGCCGGACCAACACACATCGGAGGCCCGACCAACAAAGTTTGAGGGGCCACCAGCAAAGATGGGGGTCCCGACCAACACACATCAGAGGCCCGACCAACAAAGTTTGAGGGGCCACCAACAAAGACCGGGGGCCCGACCAACACACATCGGAGGGCCGACCAACAAAGTTTGAGGGGCCACCAACAAAAACCGAGGGCCCAAGCAACACACATCGGGGGCCCGACCAGCAAAGTTTGGGGGCCCAGCAGAACACCCGGGATCAAGTTCCAAGATGGCAGTATAGTTGTAGGATGGCAGAGTAATAGCACCAATAATGGCATCATCATTGCCAGCATTGAGTAGTCATTGAACCCAATAAGTTCTCCAATAAAGACGGACCCATAGCAAGAGCCAGACGCCAGAGGTGACATCCGTCGTGGGAGGGCACGCTAGTCGCCAGATGGGGGGATGGGTTCCAGTTACAACATAATACCAGAATCTAAACGTATAAAACAAGAGCAAAGTACCGGCACTTACAAATACAATAGAACTAGTTTAAATAAAACAATCGAAGTTAAGACAATACTCGTGATACAGCTAGCCATCGGTGTGAGCACCTGAGGACGACCCAGTCTTAGGTAACGACCCCCAGAGGCTCACACCGACGACCCATAAGGTGATCTAACCACACTTCCAATAAGTAACAAACAAAAACTCAGCAGAACTGAAAATTAACTATTTCAAAATTATAAAAACTAGAAGAAAAGCCAATCCTGAATACAAAAGTTTCAGATTTCATTTATAAAGCTTGAGGATATTCGAAATTAATTTTTAAGGAAGTAAAAATACTCTCACCCGGATAAATCGAAGTCCATGGCAGCCACTGGACAAGAAACCTGAAAAGAAATAATGGAAACAGTGCACAGTGCAAAACATTTTTGAAGTGCCGAATTTTCAAAAAAAACTAAGCCAAATTTTTTCACAAAAAGAGGAGAGGAGGGTTTACCCCCTCTTTTGAGCGTGACCTAGGGATTGCCCCCTCTTTTTGTGGGAAACCATTTCTTAAAAAATTTGATCAAAAAAGCTACGTGGCTGGACCAGGGGTCAACTGGTCCAGAAATTTCCCCAGGTTGTGGAACCAGAGGTTGGTTCAAAAACCCCAAATCCCATATTCTACTCATTGAACACGGTCGCCACTTTTATGAAATAATTTGGAATACTCCAAAAAGGAATACTAGACTAAGATTGCAGGAACGTGATGAGTGTGTGAATTTGGGAATTCTGAGAGAACTTTAAGTCGAAGAATCTTTATTCGAACATAATTTACTTCAAATTCAAAACTACAATCAACAACAAATACTCCAAACTGACCGTGATTCAACCCCCCAAACTCCCCGAAACCCAAGAACCAACCTCTAGTTTTCACTGACCTGTCCCAATAGAGCTGACTTCCGAAGGAGAGATGAAATAGATGAATTGAAAAAGTGACCGCCCTTTCAGAAAACCCCTTCTCTTTAATAGTGCAAATCTAATTTGCATATTGTACGAAAGATTGGTTTTTGGATAGCTAATTTTGGAAGCCAAAGGTTCTACACAGAAGGAACATAACTAAATTCAAAAGCCAGACAGTTTACACAGAACCTAGAAAACATTCACTTGTTGTAAACAATTTAACAGAATTCTGATGCGCCGCTGCGCATATTCCCACATAATCATAACCATCATACCTAATTTGAATTAAATCGTTTAAGTTACCCTAAAGTTACTGTTACGCACATATATGCGTCTGCCTTAATAGTGCCGTGAGGCCTGTCGTCCTTGCCTAAACTGATGGCCAATCGTCCTGGGCTGAAACTTCCTAAAATTCGATTCAATTAAAAATAGTCCCTATTATCCCTCAAAGACCGTCTGTCGTTTCAAGAAATGAAAAATAGCTACAACTACAGCCAACAATAGTTTACCTGTAAGTAGTTAAATTTTTTGACTACAGTAAATTTACCCAAAAATATAGAATGTCCCGATAAACGTGTTAACTTGAACCAAATACCAGAAGTAGATTGTGACAGAACAGTACAGAGATTGGATTGCACTCGTTCTTGCAAAAACGTAGAATCGAATTTCCGGTGAAGTTTGTTATGAGTGAGTAGTAGACTTAAACCTTAACAAGCAGCTAACTAGCAAACGGTAACACGAATGAAGAATGAAGTCGGTCAATAACCATTTCAAGAGAATTCGATGGATTAGAAACGAAGTATATTATTTAAAATTAACGGTTCATATATAAAGATTATGGTTGCCAAATCCTCACGCTGTCGCAAAACTGAACTCAAACACAAAGATTGAACTGCTATAAATTTCAGATTTACTTAAAAATGTTACAATTTTGACGAATGAGGTTACCCGTATTGATCGATTGAAGATAGGTTGGGTCCATGAATAACTCCTAGTTCTTACTAGTTATGTAAGTCAACAAATAGCTAAGCTAAGCCGAAATTTGCAATGTGCATTTGGAGTTGTAGAAAATGCAAGTTGGAATTAGATATATTATTCTCGTTGCAAAATAGAAGAAAACTGAAACAACTGAATGCAATCTAAACCATTATTGAACCTAATGAATACTGGGATTACATCCAGTACTCAAAAGTGATACTACACCAAATCCAGAACTTTGGTTATAGCATAGGTGAATCTAACAATTGTCTGATCAGATTGGTTCCTTCCTAAGCCGCATTCTTTCTGAAAGTTGAAATCTGAGGTAAGCAGAAAAGATAAAACATAACTTAACTATTAGACTTCTTAACTTCAATTCACTTTTATACAACACGAAGTAAATGTTGCTAATGTTTGGGAGACCTCCAAATTCAGTCCAATATCGTGAAAGAATGCTTATTACGTAATAATCGTAGTAGTCAATGTTTGCAAATGCTGTATGACCAAAGTGGAGGAAGTCAATTTTTTCCTAATAGATTTCTTATCCTATCAGAAAAAACGTAGGAGCTGTAAAACTAATTTTCTTGTCGGATTGGGTTCACTTCGCTTCACTATTCTTAGACGCCACAACGCCCTGTAACATCGTGTAAACTTTTGGACATAACGCAGAGACCTATTTTGAGGATTTGTCCGATTTCTGTTTGCAGTTTGACACAGTAAAAGTACAGATCATTTGGTTTGATTTCGTTTGTGGATCCAAATCCAAAACCGCAAAGGCCTCCTGCCACTGAATTGGGTAAATAAAACTTTCTTCTAAATAATATCAGAGGGCATAATCGATAAGAGCATAATAAGCATCATACGATGTAAAATCTGAACTTATTTTATATATTGCCTGCCATTCCACATGGATCTACTCCCTGGTCCTCTCACTCATTTTAGCCAGCCAGAGACGAGAGGGTCGAGGATCAAGCTTAGTATACTTTTCACGTAAAAGTTTGGTTGGGGGTGTCCCATAAAATAATTACATACATCCGGAGAAACGTTCGCCCGTAGAGTGACTCTGCCGGAAAAGAATCACAGTGAAAAACATGACTTACAAAAGTAAAACAATCAAAAATAGGTGGTAATCAAGAAGTCGCTCGACTTTTCTCTTGTATGTCGTCAGTCACATTCGTATTACTCTTTTTTGAGTAGAGAATGATGGTATATTATTTCTTTGTTGATTTTGATTTTGATTTTTAGACAATTCCAGAGAAGTGCCTATTGAAGTATGTTGCTCTTTAAGCAATAGCAAATTAAATCTAAGGGAAGAGCAAATTCAGTCAGGGCGATAAAAAGACCAGTTTATTATTCAAGTTAAGGGGGGCGACTAAAATAGGGGTGCCCCGAATTTGTCCGATTGGCCTAATTTTTGGCGAAGATTTAGACCATGGGTGGGGTCAAAAAAATACCGGGTACTCAGATCTTAGCTGCCTTCCAGTCATGTGCAGCCGTCGCGTTTATGTGCCCGACCCCCACTTTTTCACAACTACCAACATAATTAATTAAAAATTTCTGCTGGCTGCAAACCACTAGCTGCAAGGTTGCCATGCACCAATGTGATTTGGCACATATGCCTCTAGGCGCAGAAAAATACTAGAAGTCTATCTTATTTGCATCTAAGGGAATTACTCTTCAAAGTTGAAGTTTCGGCAAAAATTTAAAAATTTTTGTCTAACGAAAGGAATATTTTATAACTGGTGCGAGCTATAAGGCTGTCATTTGTCATAAAAGAAGGCCCTATAGGAGTACTCATTTGTGCCAAATGGCAAGAAATTCTGCAGCGTGAAAAAATTTTTATGTTAACTTTAATCTTCAAAAATTGCCGAAACAGTCATTTTCAGTCTGTCGGATCCTGTGTAGAGGCTTTCTGCAGCCATAGAAGTCTCAAGCATTCACTAATCGAGCTGAAATCATTTGTGGGCGTGTTTTCGACTACGCTGAGTTCAAATATTTCAAAAAATTTTAATTTCGAAAAATTTGAATTTTTCGATTTCTGGGGTACCATTGTCCAAAAAAGGCGATTTTGGCAATTTTTGAAGATTAAAGCTGGCATAAAAATTTTTTCACGTTGCAGAATTTCTTGCCATGGGGCACAAATGTGGACTCCTGTGGGGCCTCCTTTTATGCCAAATTACAGCCTTATAGCTCGCACCAGTAATAAAATCGCCTTTTTTGGACAATGGTACCCCAGAAATCGAAAAATGCTAATTTTTGAAATTAGAATTTTTTGCGATATTTGAACTCAACGTGGTCGAAAACACACCCACAAAAGATTTCAGCTCGATTAGTGAAGGTTTGAGACTTCTATGGCTGCAGAAAGCCTCTACACAGGATCGTACAGACTGAAAATGTCGATTTTGGCAATTTTTGAAGACTGAAGTTGACATAAAAATTTTACACCCGGCAGAATTTCTTGCCATTTGGCACAAATCAGTACTCCTATAGGGCCTCCTTTTATGCCAAATTACAGCCTTATAGCTCCCACCAGTTATAAAATATTCCTTTCGTTAGCCAACATTTTTTAAATTTTTGACGAAACTTCAACTTTGAAGAGTAATTCCCTTAGATGCAGATAAAATACAGACGTCTAGCATTTTTCTGCAAATAGAGGCACATGTGCCAAATCATATTGGGAAATGGCAACCTTGAAGCTGGGGTCTTGCAGCCAGCAGAAATTTTTAATCAATTGTGTTGGTAGTTGTGAAAAAGGGGGAGCTGCGTATGGCTGGACTGGAAGGCAGCTAAGAACCAACGACCAAGTATTTTCTTGACCATACCCATGCTCTATAACTTCGCCAAAAAGTAGGCCAATTGGACAAAGTCGGGGCAAAAGTTTAGTCGCCCCCCCTTAAGGCCGGTTCACACTAGCGCACGAGCACAAGCACAGGCACAAGCACAAGAACAAGCACAAGCACAAGCACAGGCACAAGATGAAAACGTTCACACTAGGGCACAAGCATAGCCAATAGGATTTGAAATTCAGCCTGGCCACGCCTTCTGTGCATAGTTCAAAACAAATTTCATTGGCTGCAGGCGTTGTGCTTGTGCAAAAAGTTAAACTGAATTCAACTCGGCGTTGTGCTTGTGCTTGTGCTTATGCTTGTGCTCTAGTGTGAACCGGGCTTTAAAGTTTCTGTTGGCTCATTTGGTTGCTATACACAGCAAAGTAGCCCTTAACTTCGGCATGTTGGCTTTTATTAGCATCATTTTTCGGACTATGCATCCCTTGTTTCTGGAGTTTGGCTGGCTGGACTGTAATCCACTCTTGCACATGAAATGAGAGTAAAGCACGTCGCCAGTTGCGTTGCAGACCCGTCTGAATACAATGAATTTATTAAAAATATTATTTGAAGCAGTACAGATATGTTAGTACATATTTTCCAACATGGGGCTATTTCCATCATCCTGTGTGCATATACCAGGAATGGTTGATGACAAGAGAAGAGAGCATATATAAGAGTTTGACAGCAGCCAAAAGTATAAGCGAGACTCTGACGCATCCTCTGCGCGCTACCGGCTGACCTCCACACAAATTGGTACTCAGTCGAAACGGAGGTATGTTGCTTGTTTCTATGTGTTCAGTGCATGTAACCAGTGCATGTGGGAATTTCCAACTGTTTGGATCATTTGAGTATAAGCTTAGCTGACAAGATAGTAGTAATAGGTCATAAAATGGTGTAGTTTTAGGGGGGTTTATGAGGTGGTGGACCCCCTTGTGAGGTGGTATGTGGACCCCTTTTTGGGAGGGGGTTTTTGGGGTTGTGGACCCCCCTTTTTAGGGGTATGTGGACCCCTTTCTGGGAGGGGGTTTCTGGGGTTGTGGACCCCTGTTGACCCATGTCCGGAACCACGGTCGACCCAAGGTCAAATTTAAAAGTTGACCAATTTCGCCCGGAAAACTTTATCTAGGGGGTTTTCGAGGTCGTAGAATTCATAAGTGAGCTTAGATTTTTGCTAGGATCAAAGCTCCGTGCTGTGTTACGTGCTGTACATGACCGGTCGACCCAAGGTAAAATTTCAAAGTTGATCAATTTCGTCCGGAAAACTGTTTCTAGGGGGTTTTCGGGGTCGTAGAATCTAAAAATGGCCTCAGAATGTGGCTCCTGTGGGTGACCAATGGTCAAATATGTTTTGGAGCATTTTTGGGGTTACAACTGTGAACAAAACTAACACTGCTTGCCCATAGCGGCGGATGTCTTTTATTTGACAAAAACACTGCACAACAAAAGACTGTACAACGAAAGTACTGTACAACACTGTACAACAAACACACTGGTCAATAAACACACTGCACAACAAAAGACTGTACAACGAAAGTATTGAACAACACTGCACAACAAAAGACTGTACAACAAAACCCTAGACAACAAACATGATGTACAGCAAAACTACTGTGCAACAGACGCCCTACAGAAACAAAACTACTTACTGTAACAGAACTGCACAACGAAACTAATGTAACATCAAAACGTTGATGAAACCAATAATAAAGTCAAATCACTGATTGCAGTTCAAAAATTCTCGAATTAGCTGAGCAGCTTTGTGTTCGGAGCAATGTCGTCGGTATCGCATGGACTTAGCGCTGTGAATGGCACAGCACTTCAGTGCTTCTACATCGTCCATGTGTGACGGATATTCCATGTCAATCTCGGCGTCATAAATCTTAGTGTTCAAGTCATTCCACAGAGTAGCGTGATGCATCCATTTGTACAAAGCAAGGCCCTTGGTTATTACCGCGTCCACCCGACGTTGTCGCATAAATTCACAGACTCTGTCCATCACCTCCCAATTCGCCGGTACACTATCACTAGAGTTCCATTCAAGCCCATTCTGCGATCTAGCCACGTGAAAATATGCTTGTTGGCGAGGTGTCAACTGTTGAAATGGCACGGGGGCTCGAACGTGATAGGTTTCTTGAGCAGTATTTCCACAAGGAAAGCGTGCCACAACCGTTATTTCCATGGGTACTTCACCCATATTGTGAATACCATCGCAAGTCATTGTAGCAAAACCAAACGATTTCATAGCCGCTGGACTGTAGTAGTGCAAAATTCAAACTGACTGTTTTCTAATTTGAATCCCGTAGGGAAGACATACAGACATAATTGCTTTAGCCTAGTTTAAAAGTAATTGCTGTGCCATGCACATATGTTTTGAGACTACCTATGCCAACAGGCGGAAACCTCTTGAATGAGGTTCGTTGATGAATATTCTTTTTAAGTAGAGTCCTTGATGTAGGTTACGTATATACAGCTCCACCATAGGTTTCTTGTTAAGCATCATAGCGACTTCCCGTTTAGGGAAGTGCTCAACATCTGTCAATCCGGTTGGTACCAAGCTGCCGGTGCCGGTGTTGATAATAATTGACACTTTGCTCTTTCCATTTAGGAGCTGCTCCAGTCTTCCGAGCCAGCTTTCGCTGTTCATCAGCACTCGATCATCAATTTGAATCCAAACCAAACCAAAGTTTGATTCTCTATGTTCGTAGGCATAAATCATTGTGGTTGTGCGTTATCTTTTGTAGCTTATAATCTCCAAAGCGCCAATCCTTTATATTAACGCCATCTTCCGTTGTTCCTAGATGTTGCTCAGTTGTGCGACAAACATATTTAATTGTGCTCCCAGCATACTTCATTGTGCTCCGAGCATATTTTGTCATATTGAAAGGATATCGCAATGTGCTCCATCTGATATTTTTGTGCGCGCGCGCGTGTGTGTGTGTGTGTGTGTGTGTGTGTGTGTGTGTGTGTGTGTGTGTGTGTGTGTGTGTGTGTGTGTGTGTGTGTGTGTGTGTGTGTGTGTGTGTGTGTGTGTGTGTGTGTGTGTGTGTGTGTGTGTGTGTGTGTGTGTGTGTGTGTGTGTGTGTGTGTGTGTTGGCTTTTAATGACGGGTTGTTGCATTGGTTGACCATTTGACCATTGACCATTCACTTTCATGATCTCTCCGGTAGTACATGATCATCAATTGCAGCATTCTTTTCAATGGCACGTTTTAGAGCTTCATCTGTAGAAAGTCGTTCTTCGTAGTCTGACTGCTTGTCCACAATTTGTTCGATGATTGGGTCTTTCAACAAATCATTGCACTGAGTTATCTTAAAGTAAACTAGCTTGTTAAGCTCCGCTCTTATCTTAGGTCTAATTTCATTGTAGGCTTCAATTTTTGCTTGGTCTATACTGAGCCCATCTTGTTGGTATTCTGCCATCAATCTTCGAGCCCTTGCTTGAAACTTTTTCTCAGCTCTCGCTACAAGCTCTTCTCAAAATTCTCCAATTTCGTCATCAGTTTCTTCTGAGGTGCTATTAATGCTCTCCTGCACTGAGCCTTCTGATTTCGAGTCTTCTTCATCAGTCGTTGCAGCATGAACATTTTGTATGTGGCGCCGCATGTTGAACGATCTGCTAAATGTTTCGCCACAGTAGTTACAAGTGTGCATTGTGAATCTGCTTCTGGGGTTGTGTCAGCTTATTCAATCAAATATTATCTCCTGCATATCGATTCTTTATATTAATGTAGGCGTGTTCAACAACAAACGAAGAAAGCTTTGGGCAAGGAAAGAGCAAGCTCATAGTAACAAGGAGCAAGGAAAGAGCATGCTCACAATACAATGAGCTAGGAAAGAGCAAAGAAAGAGCAAGCTCACAATAAGATGAGCAAAGAAGGAGCAAGCTCACAATACAAATGAGTTAGGAGAGGATAGCTACAGATGTCAGTTTACCATCTACGACTGAATAAGTCGGTAATTCGAATCAACCAGACATACTGCAGAACGTGTATACCATAAACAGTTGACTTCTGGTGAGTTAAGTCTGCACAGGTAGGCTTTGTATTCATATGAACTGTGTTGTTTAACCGAAAGTGTAGTCGAAACATACCTAGTGACTGCAAAAAAGCATTGTTTTGCGTATGTTATAGAGTCATGTCTTTTCTCAGGGTCTTGGAACCCGGTGTCGGCTCATTTCATTTGCTTACATTTGCCCAGTAACACAGTATTAGCAGAACGTGTTTTTCGAACTTAATACCAATTTCAATTTCGTGGCAATCTCATCAATCCCAAAGTTAACGGTATTTTGGTTAGCTAAACATTTGAAGTTTCTACAAAACTTGACTTCTTCATGATCTGTAATCACCCTTTAGTAATTCTTGTTATCAGCTTACACTTTCTTTGCTCATCTTATTGTGAGCTTGCTCTTTCCTAACTCATTGTATTGTGAGCTTGCTCCTTCTTTGCTCATCTTATTGTGAGCTTGCTCTTTCTTTGCTCATCTTATTGTGAGCTTGCTCTTTCCTAACTCATTGTATTGTGAGCTTGCTCTTTCCTAACTCATTGTATTGTGAGCATGCTCTTTCCTTGCTCCTTGTTACTATGAGCTTGCTTGCTCATAGCTTGCTTCGCTTGCTAGAAACATTTAGCAGATCCTTCAATATGAGGCGCCACATACAAAATGTGCATGATCCAACGACTGATGAAGAAGAATCAAAATCAGAAGGCTCAGTGCAGGAGAGTATTAGCACCACAGATTAACTGATGAAGAAATTGGAGAATTTTGGGAAGAGCTTGTAGCAAGAGCTGAGGAGAAGTTTCAAGCACGGGCTCGAAGATTGATGGCAGAATACCAACAAGATGGGCTCAGTATAGACCAAGCAAAAATTGAAGCCTACAATGAAATTAGACCTAAGATAAGAGCGGAGCTTAACAAGCTAGTTTACTTTAAGATAACTCAGTGCAATGATTTGTTGAAAGACCCAATCATCGAACAAATTGTGGACAAGCAGTCAGACTACGAAGAACGACTTTCTACAGATGAAGCTCTAAAACGTGCCATTGAAAAGAATGCTGCAATTGATGATCATGTACTACCGGAGAGATCATGAAAGTGAATGGTCAATGGTCAAATGGTCAACCAATGCAACAACCCGTCATTAAAAGCCAACACACACACACACACACACACACACACACACACACACACACACACACACACACACACACACACACACACACACACACACACACACACACACACACACACACACACACACACACACACACACACGCGCGCGCGCGCACAAAAATATCAGATGGAGCACATTGCGATATCCTTTCAATATGACAAAATATGCTCGGAGCACAATGAAGTATGCTGGGAGCACAATTAAATATGTTTGTCGCACAACTGAGCAACATCTAGGAACAACGGAAGATGGCGTTAATATAAAGGATTGGCGCTTTGGAGATTATAAGCTACAAAAGATAACGCACAACCACAATGATTTATGCCTACGAACATAGAGAATCAAACTTTGGTTTGGTTTGGATTCAAATTGATGATCGAGTGCTGATGAACAGCGAAAGCTGGCTCGGAAGACTGGAGCAGCTCCTAAATGGAAAGAGCAAAGTGTCAATTATTATCAACACCGGCACCGGCAGCTTGGTACCAACCGGATTGACAGATGTTGAGCACTTCCCTAAACGGGAAGTCGCTATGATGCTTAACAAGAAACCTATGGTGGAGCTGTATATACGTAACCTACATCAAGGACTCTACTTAAAAAGAATATTCATCAACGAACCTCATTCAAGAGGTTTCCGCCTGTTGGCATAGGTAGTCTCAAAACATATGTGCATGGCACAGCAATTACTTTTAAACTAGGCTAAAGCAATTATGTCTGTATGTCTTCCCTACGGGATTCAAATTAGAAAACAGTCAGTTTGAATTTTGCACTACTACAGTCCAGCGGCTATGAAATCGTTTGGTTTTGCTACAATGACTTGCGATGGTATTCACAATATGGGTGAAGTACCCATGGAAATAACGGTTGTGGCACGCTTTCCTTGTGGAAATACTGCTCAAGAAACCTATCACGTTCGAGCCCCCGTGCCATTTCAACAGTTGACACCTCGCCAACAAGCATATTTTCACGTGGCTAGATCGCAGAATGGGCTTGAATGGAACTCTAGTGATAGTGTACCGGCGAATTGGGAGGTGATGGACAGAGTCTGTGAATTTATGCGACAACGTCGGGTGGACGCGGTAATAACCAAGGGCCTTGCTTTGTACAAATGGATGCATCACGCTACTCTGTGGAATGACTTGAACACTAAGATTTATGACGCCGAGATTGACATGGAATATCCGTCACACATGGACGACGTAGAAGCACTGAAGTGATGTGCCATTCACAGCGCTAAGTCCATGCGATACCGACGACATTGCTCCGAACACAAAGCTGCTCAGCTAATTCGAGAATTTTTGAACTGCAATCAGTGATTTGACTTTATTATTGGTTTCATCAACGTTTTGATGTTACATTAGTTTCGTTGTGCACTTCTCTCATTGTACAGTAAGCAGTTTTGTATGTGCAGGGCGTTTGTTGTAGAGTACGTAGTTTTGTTTCTGTAGGGCGTCTGTTGCACAGTAGTTTTGTTGTGCAGTGTTGTTCTATACTTTGGTTGTTCAGTCTTTTGTTGTGCAGTGGGTTTATTGACCAGTGTGTTTGTTGTACAGTGTTGCGTTTCGTTGTACAGTCTTTTGTTGTGCAGTGTTTTTGTCAAATAAAAGACATCCGCCGCTATGGGCAAGCAGTGTTAGTTTTGTTCACAGTTGTAACCCCAAAAATGCTCCAAACATATTTGACCATTGGTCACCCACAGGAGCCACATTCTGAGGCCATTTTTAGATTCTACGACCCCAAAAACCCCTAGATAAAGTTTTCCGAACGAAAATGGACAAGGTTGGAATTTGACCATGGGTCGACCGGACATGTACAGCACGCAGAATAGCACGGAGCTTTGATTCTAGCAAAAATCTAAGGTCATTTTTGGATTCACCGACCCAAAGTTACTCCTAGATAAAGTTTTCCGGGCGAAATTGATCAACCTTGAAATTTGACCTTAGGTCGGCCGGACATGTACAGCACGCAACACAGCACGAAGCTTTGATTCTAGCTCAAAACGAAGGTGATTTTTGAAATCCTCGACTCCGAAAACCCCCTAGATAAAGTTTTCCGAACAAAAATGGTCAAGTTTGAAATTTGACCTTAGGTCGAGCGTGGTTCCGGACATGGGTCAACAGGGGTCCACAACCCCAGAAACCCCCTCCCAGAAAGGGGTCCACAACCCCAAAAACCCCCTCCCAAAAAGGGGTCCACAACCCCAACAGAAGGGGTCCACAACCCCAAAAACCCCCTCCCAAAAAGGGGTCCACATACCACCTCAGAAAGGGGTCCACCACCTCATAAACCCCCCCTAAATCTACACCGGGACAAGTCATGCTTACAATACAACTATTGTCTTACTTTTATGTATAATGTAATCTTTATGATTACAAGCAATGACGTGCAGTTGGTTCCATTCTATTTATGTTTGCCTTTGCAGTTTCTGGGAAAGAGTCCTCACAAGTCTGTTGTCGAGGACGCTCACAACCTAACGACGGATCCGACGGAGGGAGATCAGATTTTCCTCGGTGGCTTCGACACTGACTCCGAACGAGTAAGCAACTTTTGCAACATTTTCGGCTAAAGTGCATGAAAATATCGTAATGAAAATTTTTTAACTGTTCTAAAGATTAATTAGCGATTGCTACATAACCTTTCCTGTGCAGACCATTGCAATAACGTCAATTTTGGAACGCGTTTCCTGAAAGTTTCGAGCAAATTAATCAAAGTCCAATGTAAATGTTGATTAAAAGTTGAAGAGTAGC
Organism: Trissonchulus latispiculum; assembly: GCA_030248195.1. Classification (NCBI taxonomy): domain Eukaryota; kingdom Metazoa; phylum Nematoda; class Enoplea; order Enoplida; family Ironidae; genus Trissonchulus; species Trissonchulus latispiculum. Next base: position 12,985 of record JASAND010003406.1, on the reverse strand, counting down.
GGATAGAGTCCAATGGGAGCATTGAATCTGGAGTTAGTGTAGTCAAGAGTACATGTTAACTATGTATGTACTTTTATCATTATGTATGTATATATCATTGCGCATATACTGTTGGCTTCCGTCGAACAGTCTGCTTGTGACGGAAAGACTGATGGCTAGATTTCAGACTAGAATCTGAAACGTTTTTAAAAAGTTAGAAAAATGCTGAAAGTTGACATTTCTACATCTGATGCTTATCTGACGTGTCTGGTTTCCGTGAACACTGAAACCTACCACCATGTTCAAACAATTATGCAAAAGGCTACAGAAAATTGGTCTGAAAATTGTGGATTCAATCGGCTGGACGCTGTTTTGCTGGTCTGACGGTCCGTGGTTCTATCCTCGATTGATCGACTTTTTTATAAACCACATTGTCAGTGTTGGGAATCATGGCTGACCCTGATTGTGTCATTGTCTGCTACGCTAAACTTAATATATACACTAATTTTTGCGACTAATTTTTTCTATCTAGTCAGCCGTCTAGATTTCTATGATAGGAAGAGTAAGTCACCAGGATCTGCATAAACAAAAAATTAACGAATTATACAAACAATCAGGGAATCAGAGACTGCATGAGCAACGTCAAAACAACAAGCTGTATATACACATAATGTATCATGTAGCCGGCATGTCAGTTGTGTATCCGTTTCACGGGCATCAATTTTATATTCTATTTTAGCCGTTGGGTCATTTCGCCAAGCCAACTCCGAAACATCTTCCGATCAGTGCATATGGTAAAACTAAACATTTACCTGTTAATATAGTAGTTTCGCCAAGTCGTTTCAATATTTAACTGTATATACTGTGCTTAATTCATCGTTAGTTAATCCTATTAAAGCTTAAGGAGGGACGGCGGCGGCGAATTTTCGACCATCTCAGATTTTTCTCATTTTCACATATTTTGTACTTCACATGAGTCCACAAAACAAGACAGTTGCGTTTGTTCCAAAACCTTTCCTATCATTCATAATGGTCCTCCAATGATGATCCCGACGTGTGTTAAACATAGGACAACAGAAAAGTTAGGAAAATTTGGAAGTGTTCAAAAGTTTGAGCGCTGTACAAGAGCAAATGCGCACAGTTGGCACAATGTTAAATGGGACTAGGTAGCGTATTAATATCTATTATATGAAATGTTTTTGCGCCAGCGATTTTCTAGAAATTTTCAACCTTGGACGAAGTCGGTTTATGCACAATTCAGACTTACAAAAATGTCACCATAGAAATGCTTATTCATGGCTTGAATTCACAGCACAGGTTTTGCGTATGGATATTAACAGTACATAAATAAATGTTCAATTTGCATGCGCACAGTCCTTGCTGCTCCTCGGGAGTAGATCACACTTTTGGTCACTGCGTTGGTGTTTTGCCCCAAAATACATCATTTCCTCAAATTTTCGGATATAATCACAGGTTAACAAGGGGGGGGGGGGGAGGGGGAATTTACCCCTCCGCGAAGTCGCCCACAAGGAGTCTCGAAATTGCTCTCACAAGGGATAAGAAAATTGGCTACAAGGGGTAAGACAATTGCCCAAAAAACAGGTTTTACGACTAAACTCTACGCTACGCCGGAAGTATTCATTAAAAATTACTATTTTTCGCTAAAAACGTCCGAAAAACGTTGTTTTAGCTAAAAATAGCGGTTTTTCGTTAAAAAACGTTAAGAAATGTTTAAAAATCGCTTTAAAAGTACAATAAAGAAAAACGCTCTCACAAGGGTGCCCAAATTTGCTTCCACAATGGTCAGTGAAATTTGACCTCCAATTCAGGTAACTTATAATGCTCCATAAGTCGGGTGAAAGCCGAAATATTCTGACCAAATTCGCATAAACACATGAAAGGATATGTGTTAAGTTTCACAGCAATTGCTGGTATTTAACCGTGACAATGGAGGCCTATAGTAAAAAAGGGACCAATCTCCCAATTTGATATCAAATAGAAGCTTTTGATGTCCTGAACAGTTTGTCTACTTGCACCGAGACTCTACAGGGCAGTTTGTGAAAGCAGAGTTGGACGCGGGCCGCGGGTACCCGCGGGGCGGGGCGGGTACCCGCGGGGCGGGCCGGGGCGGGCCGAAACTTACTACCCGCAGCGGCCCGCGCGGGCCGATGCGGGCCGATTTTCATACTGACAGTATGTCAGCAGAGTACCTATCCTACACTTTACTAGCCTACCAAGCAAGATAAACGTAGCAGACAACACGCTCGAATGAGCAACTCAAAGTTCGGTTCTAAAAACTGAGTCAACACATTTTTTAAAGGTCTAAAAGTTCTAGGCTTCAATTTCAATATTCACAGTCAAAACAATGAGGAGAGAAAGTTGCTGACACGCCTCCGGTAAAATTGGACAACGTCCTCGTTGTAGTCAGAACAAAGGAAGATGGATCTCTGGGGAGGGCACTTTACGCCGAAATCAGAAAACAGGAATTGAAAGAAATATGCGTTGTCGCAAAATCAAGGAAAATAATATGTGCGTTGTCGCAAATTCAGAATAAGGGCATAATTAAATACGTAAGGCAAAAATAAAATAAGAATAAGAATAAGAATAATGTAAATAATCCAAGCTGTTAAGTCGTCGTTCACCGTGTGATTAGGAATTTAAGGATTGTATCTCTGAGCAACCACGTAGGTATCCGGATGGCCGGGACGCAGAGCTTGTTTGTACTGACCGGCTAAGATACCACGATCACAGAGTCGAAGAGCAGGGATTTTCGTCTCCCAGGCTTGCAACAGTTTCCGCAGGCCGCTGGGTTTGATATGAAGCTTATCAGGGTAGTAGTCACTATTCTTGAGAGGATTATTTGATCGAGGAGCTGGATCGATGTAGTTGATACCTGCCTTGCGGCATTGGCGATTCAACCAAGACTTAAAACGGTCCAACTCAGTGGGATTGAGCTTTTGAGCTGGAAGAGGAGCAGACCACCAAACAGACGAGTGGCGGTGACCGATCAGATTGAAGATCTTATGCAAGTATCGCTTTGCAGCGTTTGATGGTGTAGTAACCTCCAGAGTTCCGACATGGATGATGATGTGCTGAAAGCAGTCATGAGGAACCAGCTTCAGCAGATCAGGAACGTGGTGGAAATGGCATCCGCCCTGAACAACAGGCAAGCCCGAATCCACCCAGGCAAGATGTTTAAGCAGGGAATCACCAAGGACCAGGAAACCATAGCGGGGGTCCAACGACGGTGTCTGATCCGTAGTAATCCAATCTTGGATCTGGAGAGGGGGTGGTCGGGTGGTAGCAAGAGCCAGCTGCACAGTTTCAACCACCTCACTGAGAAGGTTCTTCCCAGGAAATTGAGTCGGGCATCTGAGCAGCTTACTCTTGCGCTCGCCAGTTGTCCACAGATACTCATTCACCGTCGGAGGTTTCGCGAACAGAAATTCCGCACCAGTGGGGTGATGACGGAGGGCTGAGCGAAACTGAGGCCGCTGCTGAGAGCAAAGCTGCCAAATCGTTTGGCGGACCTGGCAACGGGAGCGAACCCAATAGATTGGAAAGAGAGACTTGGCATCGGGGGAGGAAGGGTAATCCCGAAGAAGAAAATCAGGGTGGAGGAGGTACGTATCTTCCGTTTTGGCCTCAGCAATATCTGGATGCCCTGTCTGGCGAGATTCAACAACCTGGAAGAGCTGTTCGACATGATACAGCTGCATGCCAAGCCGCAGGTAGGCCCGAGGGCTATAAGGCGATAAGATGTCGTAATGATTCACAATGGAATAGTCTGACGTTGATGGCATCCTGGAACAAATCCCGAAAGAGTTAAACCCAAAATCATGGTTCTGTGCAACGTAAAATGCCGTAGCCTGAGCGAAGACAGAGAGAACACAAAATGTATTTATTGAGTCATGACAGGCAAGAACAGTATTATTCAGACAATGACAAAACAGGAAAATTGCATGGAGTAGAAAAACACAATGTGGCCGACGGGCACGCAGATTATATCGGGTTTGCTGAGGTTGCTCGTCGTCGTCGATAGGGTTTCGCGATGAACGGTCATGATCACCACCAGCCTGATCATCTGAACTTGACTGCTGGTCCATCAATCCTCTTGATTGGTCGTATCCTTGAGGCGATAATTTGGACAAGTTGCCATTGACCGGTGGAGACAGAGTTTCCGGGGTAGCATCAGCAAGTTCTTCGCTGGTTGGAAGAGTGAGGCTAAAGGTGGGAACATGACGCGTCAGGTTATCCACGTGATGCCACGAAACAGACGCGCGAGGATTTTTCAGATTTCGCAGACACGCGCGCTTATGATCATCAGACAAGGCAATGACACGAAAAGGACCCGTAAATTTATCTGCAAATTTTGGGGTTAGGCCTTTTGGCAGAACAGGCGTATTTCGCAAATACACGCGATCCTGAATCTTCAGGGAATGGGGAACTGCTGTCTGATCATAGATGTTTTTGGTCTTCGCTTGGGCATCTTCAAGATTCTTCTGAACAAACGACCAGGCTTCAGCGAGCCGCTGAGGAAGTTCTATCTTGTAGTCCTCTATCTCAGATAAGATAAGAGGGGACAATGTTCGTACCGGTTGCATGGGCAGAACAGGATCCCTTCCAAAGAGCAAGAAGAAGGGAGCTTCTTTCGTGGCTGAGTGATAACTCGTGCGATATGCGAACATGACTAAGGGAAGCCATTCATCCCAGTCCTTCTGATGGTCAGCAGCATACATCGATACCATTTTGAGTATCTCCTGATTAAGTCGTTCGCACACTCCATTGGTTTGTGGTCGATAAGGAGATGTGTTAACCTTATGAATCTGAAAGTAGGTATTGACTGCAGACACGACCTCACTAAGGAAGCTTTTTCCCCTATCTGAAAGAAGCTCTTTAGGTGCAGAATACCGGCAGATGATCTCATTCACGAAAGCTTTAGCTATCGTCTCTGCCTTAAAATCAGGTAAGGGTAGAGGCGCTCTGCAATACTTAGTAAAGTATCGATCACCTGGTGAAAAGGAACATACCGGTTACCAGAGAAGGTAAGCGGCAAGGGCCCTTCGATGTCCACCGCTAAGCGGTCCCAAGGTCCGGTGGGCTGGATAGGTTTCAGAGGTGTTCTGGGATTACGCAGTGGCCGTTTGTGACGAACACACAAATCACAAGCTCGGCACCATTGGCTAACATCCTGTTTCATCTTTGGCCAATAGTACTGCTTAAGCATTCGTTGGTAGGTTCGGGGAAATCCAGAGTGTCCTGACAGAGGACAGTCATGACAGGCGCGGAGAATCGTCTCTCGCATATCGGTCGGAACAACGAGCAGTAATCTGTTTCCATGACGTCTGTTCTTTTGGCTGTAGAAATTCCATCAATAAGTGCAAAATCTCCTTCCATTTGTGTTGGGTCCGATTCCAGTCGCTCGATGATTTGCTTCAGTTCTGCGTCGTTTAGTTGACGAGCTCCAACGTCATCCAAAGTATCGACTGCCACAGCCAGCACGGAAACCCTCGACAATGCGTCCGCGTTACCCCCTTTTTTTTTTTTTTTTTTTTCTTTTTTTTTTTTTTTTTGTTTGCGTTCGCCTTGCCAGGTTTATGCTGGATCACCATATCATACTCCTGCAGAGCAATGCACCATCGTGCTAGTCGTGGAGCAGGGTTACGAACACTCATAAGCCATTTCAAGGCAATACAGTCAGTTTTCACAACAAATCGTCTGCCGTACAGGTAACAGCGGAAGTACTGTGTGCCAAAGACAATAGCTAACGCCTCTTTTTCAACACTGGCATACCTGCGCTCGTTTGAACGGAGTGTGCGCGACGCACAGGCGATGAGTCTGACCGCGCCATTTTCTCTCTTGACCAAGCACAGCACCCAGAGCGAAATCACTGGCATCGCATTCAAGGATAAAAGGTCTTCGGAAGTCAGGATAGGCCAGAATGGGTGGAGACGTGAGTTTGTCAATGAGGGACTGGAACGCATGCTGACATGTTTCAGTCCACTGAAACTGTTCAGATTTCTTTAGGAGAGCAGTCAGAGGAGCTGCAAGCCGTGCAAATCCTTGAAACGTCATAATAGATGAAACAGCCAATAAATCGGCGGAGGCTACTGACGTCCTTTGGCACTGCGTACTTCTTAAGGCAGGCCACTTTCGTTGGATCGGGCTTGATGCCATGTTTAGAAACGGTGTGACCTAGGTAGGGTACCTCCTTCATGCAGAAACTACATTTCTGAGGCTTGAGCTTCAGGCCGTGCTCTCGGAGACGTCCGAAAACTTCATCTATATCATTCATATGTTTTTCAAAGGTGTCAGAAAATATGAGGATATCGTCAATGTAAATGAGACACTTCTGCCAATTCAAACCAGTTAACATAAATTCCATTACTCTTTGAAAAGTGGCGGGGGCATTACACAGTCCCAATGGAAGGACGTTAAATTCCCAAAGGCCACAGTGAGAGGTAGGTCGTCTTTTCTAAGACTCAGGATCCATTGGAATTTGCCAATATCCACTAGCCAGATCGAGACATGAGAAGTATTGTGCTTTACCGAGAGTGTCAAGAAGATCATCGATTCTAGGTAAGGGAAAAAAGTCTTTACGGGTAACAGAATTGAGCTTCCGGTAGTCGACACAAAATCTGTCGGATCCATCCTTTTTCTTACCGATAACGATAGGACTGGCCCAGGGGCTAGAAGATCTAACAATGATTCCACGGCGTTTCAATGATTTTATATGGCTGGTTTTTCACAATCTGGAGGGTAAATAGGGACCTGATGAAATCCCGAGGCAAGGTCCATTTTGGAGAAAATGGAGTGACCCAGGATACTTTCGAACAGGCTGGTAATGTATGGGAGAGGGTAACAATCCCGCTTTGTGACAGAGTTAAGCTTCCGGTAATCCACACACAGGCGCCAATCCCCATCCTTTTTGGCGACCAAAATAATAGGGGAGGCCCAAGGGCTTCTCGAAGGTTGAATTAGGCCTTGTTCTAGCCAGGCAGCAAGCTTTTCGTCAATGATCTTACGCTGGGCCGGGTTAACTTTATAAGCTCTGGCCTTGATAGGGCGTTTAACCGGTTCGATCTCAATATAATGATAGTCTACGGTCGTTTTACCCACACCGCCAGCGGCATCCCAGATATCCGGAAAATTCAGGATCATCAATCGAAGGCGTCGCTGGTTCTGGCGGGTCAGGCAGCAGTCCTCGAGTTTGATTTTCGCATTGATCAAGGCCCGTTTCTCTAGCGCCGAGAGAGATGCGGTATCCACAGCATCCCTCCGGGACACCACCAAATCTAGCCCATTCCGCGGGACCCGCTGATCCGTAACACTAGATCGCACTCGAGGCTCATATCCCTCTTCTCCGGGATGGATTTTGCGCTGAATCACAGATTTCCGCCATACCCACCCTCTCTTGGGTTTCGGATGCGCTTCCGGCATAGCGAGATTAACCACCCGTGTGCGCCCAGGATGCTCCGGGGCATGCACGGACATCATCTGGGGCATCAGGGGTTGTTGGCTTTCCTTTTGAATCTGTGCCGAGATATCATCAGCACCCTCTAGGCGTAGCCGACCATCATCCCATCTCCAAATTTGTGAATTAGAGTCGTCAGGAGTGACGACCCCCTCTTTAGCCAAAGCTACCAGGTTCTCAAAATGTGCCTCCCCGAGACAAGATTGTGGAGGTTCCGGTAAAGGATCTTGACAGTCCACCCAATATTCATTCCATACATCTACTTCATCAGAGAATAGCACGGGGGCCAAAGGGAGAGTAGCTCTCACTTCAGGTTCCAAAGGGGATAGATCTTGTTCCCCCAACAAGCACGAACGAAGTTGTCCGGGACAAGTCACCTCCCCGGTTAAGGTATCCAAAATCGGGGACACCGAAAGTTCCGGGGGCGCCGTCACTCCGGCCTGCGCAGAAGTGAGCTCCGGAACTCCTTCGACTTCAGCGTCCATCTCGGCGGGAGAAGGTCGTTCCAAGGTTGTCAGGCTCGGAACGACCCCCTCTTTAACCGTAGGTGGTGGAAATTGTCCCGAGACATTTTCGCCCTGTAGGGTCTGTCAAATTGTTACCCCCTCTTTAGGAGGGTTGGGAGGAGAATTTTCAAAATTTGGCCACTCCGCAAAAGAAAAAAACCCCATATCGTCTTCACTCACCGGGTCAGAGGGTAGATGGTAAGTTAACCCCGACTCAATTTTTCTCGGAGGCACCCCCAACACATCATCAACTATAAAAACAAGGTCTTTATCCACGCCATTTTTATGTACCCCCGATAAAGTCATAATACAAGATTTCGAAAAATTTTGTATGTCAGAAAGGTAATCCTGTGCCGGGGATATAACCCCAACAACTGTTGCTTCTGGTATAGTCACCGGGGCGTGAGTTGGATTTGCCAGGAGAAACTGAAATTTCCTCTCGGAGGGGATTACCACCCCCGCATAAGGAAGAACCCGGCTGTTATGCACAAACGACTCAAATGGTTCAAACATGTATGGTTCAACTGAAAGCCTAGCCGAAACCTGCGCCGAGGCCCAAGTCTCGGAAACCGGAGGGACCACCACCTCAACAGCCATGACTGCCGTAAATACGGGTTCAGATTCCAGGCCCCACTCAGCACGAATTTCGGCTGGTTTCATAAGGGAATATGTAAATCCGTCCATAAAAATTTTATTAGACGAAAGTCAAATATCCCATTTATACGCTTTCATGAAATCAGTTCCAATTAGAATATCTTTATGAAAATCAGGGGCCAGGTAAAAATACCACTGAAAAGCAACTGGTCCCAAATTAAACGATAAAAGAACTTTACCTCCTATACGTAGTGGAGCATTACCTGAGGTCCGAGCCTGAATGGAATCTGCAACCTGAACCCGTACATCCACGCCGGCACTAAGCAGGCGGTCTAGGCCGCCCTGGCTGAGGATGGAGATGGACGCCCCCGTGTCAATAATGGCCATCAGCCGCGCCTTTTGAATTTCAAGCATAATAGCCGGGGTGTTATCTCCTGCCGCCAGGACTACTTCTAGCTCAAATTCGGTCAAAGTTTGAGGGTAAATTGACGCAGAGTGAAAAGTGCCTTCTCCTTTCAAATTAGGAACTTTCGGACTTTCTCTCACTTGAATTAAATCTTGATGTATGGTGGTACTTTCGAAAGAATCACCCGATGTTGACGCATCAGCAGCCGTACAAGCGGCACCGTCGGCCAGGGGGCCAGTCCGGAGGGGGGTCCCCCCACGTCCGTTCCCACATCGTTAGTAAATTTTCTCAACTGTTCTAGCTGTTTTTGAATAGTTTCGAAATATTGAAACATAAGGGAAGAAGTACTACTGAACATATCCAATAAAAGCGCACAATTTTCTTCGACCACCGCCAATAAGCGAGGTGCGCGATTTTCGCTCATAGGTGCCCTTTGCACTTCTTCCGTGGGCAAATCTAGCACAAAAATGTGTTGTTCAGACGCTTTTCCACTTCAACATAGCCCACATGTAACTGATTAACCATCTGACTAACCTGAGTTTGAGTGGGGAGTGGGTGAGAAGTTTGGGGAGCATACGCCCCCCCTTGGGCTTCCCCCGAAACAGACGGAGTATTCGCTGGCTGCTGATGTGAGGCACGAACAAACCTATCTGGGGTCTGAGCGTTGCCCCTCTAGGCCTGTGGTGCAGCCGGCGCAGCAGGCACCGGAACCAGGGTTGGAACCGGGGCCAGGGCGGCAGCAGGCGCAGCCACCCCGAGCGCAGCTCCCACAACCTGATATCCCGGAGCCGGCTGCCATAACTGCGTGGTGGGCTGCTGTACGTACGTATACACTGGCACAGGGGCACACGGCACCTGTGTTGTGGGATACGTATAACAACCTTGTGTGGCCTGGGGGGTGGGAGCAGGAGCGGAGGAAGCCTCCACTCCCGCCACCTGTTCACGCCTACTCCCCTTATTTTTCCAGAAGGTTGGGGCCAGTTGGGGGTTTTTATCCCAACACCGGTCTGGGTCGTGACCCCGCCTCCCACAGAACTGACACCTAGGTCTGGGGGCCCCCTCTTGTTTCACCACAGTCTCTAGTTTCTTTTCAAAATATTCTTTCAAAGATTGCAATTTTTTAGCGAAATCAAACTGCGCGGGTTTTACCCCCTCTTTAGTCTCTACCTGATAAACCGGGGTTATCGCATCCATGACCTCCTCAGGTTGACACTTTGCCAGTCTCGAGTCTAATTTATCAATAACCCGGCGTAATTCGTCCATAGTGGGCTCACCTTGCGAGCAAATTGCAGCCAACGTCATAGCATAGCGGAGGTTTACCCCCACAAATACTTGTTGAGCGCAGTGCTTGTCCCTTTCCTCCGGGGTAGACCAAATATCCAGGGCCATTGCTTGAAGCTCCGAGATAAACTTACGTACCGTTTCTCCCGGTTTTTGTGTCCGATTGACAAACGTAGTATATCGTTCCTGAATAGACATCTGAGGCTTAGGAAACTGTGAGCGTAATGATTCCGTGATCTTCTCAAAAGAATCGGTGATATTCGGTCCCACCTTCGAAGCATACACCTGAGCCTTACCTCCCAATTTATTGTACAGGAGCCTTGCCCACTGATCCTCTGGAATCTGATGAATAGTCGCCGCCGAAACAAATTGCGGAAGCCAATCATCCATGTATGCGATTTCAGGCTCGAATTTGGGAACTTCCCGCAAAATTTCCATGTATGTCCGATACAGGGCAGCATTGTGTTTGACTACGGAAATATCAGTAGCCTCCATCGTAGCTGGATTAGGATGTCTCGGGAGAGCTCCATACGAAGGCTTATCTGTTCGTGGGATTGCCGCAAATGTTTGCTCTTCAAGAGGATCCTTTGCTGGCACAGGGGAAATAGGTTGATTCACCGTAGATTTGTGTCCCGAACTCTGAGAAACTTCTTGGCCTGGACTTGGCCCCGGAGGAAAATCGGGCCGGGGCCCGACCGGAGATGGGGCGAGAACAGCTCCAGCCGCGTCGATAACGCCAGCAGGAGCGTTCACTGCCACATTCGGGCCGGTCCCAGCACCCGCAGGATACATAGGAGCAAGCACTGCACACTGGGGCACATTCGTGAATTGTCCCGGGACAAGCTGAGGACCCCCCAAAATTTGTACCGGGGTTTGAGATGTTATCGGAACCATATAATATTGACAATTATTAGGCTGTGGGGTACCCCAGACCATCTGCTGCGTTTGGGGCGCCGCATTCCGAGGCGCCGACGCAGTCGCCAGTTGAGGGGAGGGGGAGGCACGAATTTTTCTATACGTACCCTGTGGATACTGTTCACACGGCGGTATCCATTCAAAATCTCCTACCAAACCCCCATTTGTCCCCAAAAGTTGTCCTCCTGCAGATTGAGGCGTATTTTGAGGTCCCACAATTTGCCCATCCCCCAAATTTTGCAATTTTGAGGGATTTTGTACAAGTTGAGGGGGGAAGGGGTCAGGGTCCGTTCCGGGGCGGTTTGCACCGGATCAGAACCCTGAGTTGGGGCGGTCTGACTGTCCGCTAGCTGAATCAGGTCACCTGCAGGGGTTTCCCGACCCTGTCCCAAGGACTCCCCCGACTGTTCAACACTTTTCTGAACTTTACCAACTGAATTTTCCTGCTGACGATAGATCTCCGACAATTTCTGAGGGGCCAACCCTTTCTTTTTACACAAACGATCAAGAAAATCTTGCATCAACGTATAAAGGTCACCTTCCCCTTTTTCAGCAGCCATTTCCAAATAGGGATCAATATCCATCACTTTCGACGGGGGGGAATCCCTTCGAACACCTTTTCCAGATTCCGAAATCTCCTCCCCCACCGATTCAGACACAGGGATGTCAGACCTCCCCAACAGCGATTACACTGCAGTTTCTGACTGTTGACTGGATGGGGAAACACCTGGGCTCACCCCCCCCCAGGCCCAGGAGCGACTGTCAAGGGAAGGAGGGTTCTCCCGGAACAACCCCCAGCCCCCCCCTTTTCTTGTCTCGGATGACCGTACCGTCCGGTTAAAATATCACCAAAATTGGACACTGACGCTGTTGGAGGTTGCGGAGCATAAAAAGTCGACATGCTAGGCCCACCCCGCCAATTTTCATCTTGGGTGGGTGTGGGGGACTCGCTAACAACTCTAAGCGAATCCCCCTCCGGGCGGGCGTTGAAATGTCAAAAGACTAGCTGAATTCGCTATAATTCCTCCATTCTGTTGGACACTCGGCATAGAATCGGATCGAGGAGGGGGCCGGGGGCGTGTCCCCCCAATCGAGCTGTCGCTCCGGGGTTGGGGTGGGTTTTGGGGGCCCCCCAAAATTTTCTGCCCCCACAGTATCACCCCCGACCGCATTCATCTCTGCCATTTTGTCACTTCTGTCAGTCTCCACAAATTCTGCTTCACTTTGGGGAAGTTCTTGAAAAAGTACAACTTTTTTGTGTAAATTACGAGTAATACTACGAGTGATAGGTCCAGAATAATTTTTGGACATCTACCACTGTCACGGTCGCCACTTTTGCAGGGAATGAAACCCCGGTGCTAACTTCACGATGACAGACCGTTTGTTTGCAGGTTGTTGTCAAAGGTGTGTGATGTCCAGAGCTCAATAAAATGATTTTGTAGTTATTTGCTGATTAGGGCTAGATATTCGCTCGCTCAGGATATGAGAAGAATCCCTATGCTAAAAGATTATTTATTCACATATCAAAATAAATCAGGAATAATTTCCAAAATGAACTCCGCTCGAATCATAAAAAAGTACAAACGGAAACAGCACCCACAAAACGGCAGAGACGACCTACTCTACCCACCAACTACTCACAACGCTGATAATACCCCAACTGAATTTGATCCGCCATCTTGAACTGGATCATCATTATGAGTCACGTTTGAGCCATGAAATTAGCTAACGATAATTTTACATTGATTATTCATGAAACATTTCAATTTGGATCGAAACTTATCTACCGTATACTTAGGCTTAGCTCACGCGTATTTCCTATACTCTACA